>JAYEVI010000039.1:0-100000 GCA_036346575.1 Dendrocalamus sinicus | reverse complement strand
GGAGCTTTCAAGAAAGGTATTTTCAAGTATTTTTCAAAAAGGCCTCTTTATTCATAAAAATTATGTTCATAAGTATCACTATATGTTTCTGAATGCATAATGATCCTGGATGATATTTATTTGAGTGCAAAACTAAGGATCATTTGCATAATTCTCAGATCTAAGTTCAGCTTCTAAAAAGTTCCAGAAAAATTGAAACTACCAGCAATCAATATGCGACAATTCCGCTTTTCAGAACTATCGACACTCAATCTATGGTACTTCCACTTCAGTTGGTTTTTAGGCATTAACTGCTATTCCCAAACCCCTTTATCCTTATCTCTCTCCTCCCTCTGAAAGCTCCGCCCACTCTAGCCGCCTACGCCTGAACACCTCTCTCCCCTCTTCCAAAGAACCTCAAAACCGATCCAAAAAATCCTCAAATCCTTTTGATATTTCTTTGCTCCCTGGTGATTCCTTGACTTCTAATGATTCAACTCCTCCTATCCACAAGGTAAATAGGATCAAAATCTTTGTTTTTTTGCCTTGTTCTAGAACCCTAGGTCTCTTCTAGGTTTTGATTGATAATGTGAATGATTTGTTGATGACTTTC
This sequence comes from Dendrocalamus sinicus, assembly GCA_036346575.1. NCBI lineage: Eukaryota > Viridiplantae > Streptophyta > Magnoliopsida > Poales > Poaceae > Dendrocalamus > Dendrocalamus sinicus. The sequence continues at coordinate 99,408 of JAYEVI010000039.1, read as the reverse complement.
TTGAGAAAATTGGTATATCTAGTTTCTAATTATGCTTGCACATTTATTCCATGGATTCAATCCAAGAAAAACACCAGAACTTTCATACTTTGATTTGCCCTAGAAACGGCTCAGAGAAAGCGGTACTATTGCTCAACATGCGCGGTACTACCGGATCTCGGTACTACCGCTGTTTGCACGTCGGTACTACCGATTTCTCTGATAAAACAGCAACTTCATTCCATTTCTTTTCAAACCTATTTGATTGTTTCCTAGCTTATCCTTGGTATCTTTTCTCTGTGTTTGAAGATGCCTAGGAGAAGGAATCCCTCTTGAAAGGTGTATGCCAGGAACACCTCTCCCATGCCTTCTAGACAAGCATCCACTCATCTAGACTCTCAAGCAACTCTAGCCCCTTCCCAGTCCTCTCAAGCAGAGCCCACTCAGAAGATTAGAGAGGACTGAGGGAAGGTAGTAGCCTCTGACACTGAGACTGAGATAGAATAGCAAGAAAGCTCACCTTATGAATAGTCAGAAGAGGAGATGCCAGAGCCAAGGAGCCACAGATAGACCTTAAGATCATATCACCTGATGAGTATGCAAGACTACACCATAGAAGCCAGTTTGTGCTCCCCAGAAACTCTGACAATCCTAAGTTTCATACCAAGTTTCAGGAGCAAGTGTTTGAGCAATTGTATGGTCCAAGCAGACTTTGTGCAAACCATAAGTATATTGATTGGGATCATCTTGACTCAATTGACAAATATGATGGCACACATCAGCTTTTTCAGCGAGCTGGTATTCAAAATCTTATGGCTCTTAAGTCTAACTACAATGATGAGATCATCAGACAATTCTATGCTATGTTGTACATCTCTCTGAACTTTGAGCATATATCATAGATGACTGGATCCAAGTACCTGGACAGTAATAAGCATGAGTTTGACCTAGCTCTCCAGATAGAGTCAAGTGCATATGAGAAAGTATATTATAGGCCTGCTCTTGAGATCCCTTCCATGTCTGAGTTTTATTATCAGAATACTAGATTTGTCCTAAGTAAGCTTGTTGGACTCCTCTCCATTCCCAGTCTGGTCAACCGGATCATCAATCATACCATTCTTCCCAATAGTGAGAATTATGATACTATTAGAGGCCGTACATGGAATCTGATTGACTATATTATGCGGAAATTTGATGTGGTTGATCTCATCATTTGGGAGATAGCCTCTTCTAAGAATGATAGGGTAAAAAAGGATTAATTATACTCCATACATCATGGTCCTTATCATTAGGAAGACCAACTATCATGGAGGTCTAGGTTCAATCCATAAGCCCTACAAGCCTCGAGCGGAACCTCTTATTCCTCTAGCTCCCTATCCTTGAGCTCAACAACAAGAAGAGGCTGCAGCTGAACCACAAGGAGAAGAAGTCACTCTTTCTCAGATTTATTCTGCGGTCCTGAGAATAGAAGGATAGGTCACCTCCCTAACTACCATTGTTTTCTCTCTCGGGGGCCGAGTGTCCTCCCTTGAGCATGCATTCACTTACTCTCCCTCTCTAGTCTGCTATGGTCGCTGTCGTCGTCGTGGTCCTTCTCCTCAAGCACCTCAGGAGTAGTCTTTTTGGTACTTTGATGCCAAAGGAGTAGTGAGGAGAAAATGGATGAAGAAAGGGGGAGCAAGCAAAAGGAAGAGAAGAATGAAGAAGCCACTACTATCTTAGCTACTATTTATATATATTTAAATTTGTGATGTAATGAACATGTGAACTTCGTTATTATGTTTAATGTAATTGTGGACATGTTTCATGATATGTTTATGTTATATTGAACTTGAAGTTATGGTCATTTTATAAAATTGTATCTTGTGCTCTTTTGTTGTATAAACTATATCATTGCAACTATATATCCCCTCAAGTTCAACAAACAAAGGAAACTCCGCCAAATTTTTCCAAAATCTTTACATGTGCTTGCAATATGTCTTCTCATTTATATGCACATATTTAGAGGGAGCTTTCCTTGTATTGCTTTTAAAAGAATTTAATTCTTTAAACTTATGTGAGCTCATTGCAAGAATTACTTGTTGTTTAAAGTCACAAAAGAAGATACAACTTGTTTCTCAAACAAGTGGTATATTTAAAACTTTATTCTTCTCACATAATATTTATGTTGTCATCAATTACCAAAAGGACGGAGATTGAAAGCATTTAGACCCCTAAAAATGGTTTTGGTAATTAATGACATTATGTGAATATGAGATTAACATGTTTATTCAGTGTTTAAAAGGTTTAGTCCTGATGACAAATGTGAGATGCATGCTAAGGGTTAACATGAAGATCAATGTGGCTCAAGACAACGGTATAAGTAGTCTAAGATCCCTTTTTGGTTTTACCGGTCTTAGGAGAAAGGATGAAAGATTGGATTATAGGCTAAACGCCATACTATTAAGAGGGATTATGGCTAGTAACTTGACAACATGTTCTTGGGTCATTGGATCAATTTAGGATCATGCACGCACTTAAAACTAAAATTGATAGCCAACTGTGCACTGTCAGGAAAATCAAAAATACCAGAGTTTACACGGCAGTACTTCCGCAACCCGGAAGTTCTAAATAAAATTGGTGGTACATTTTTTCCTGAGAGCACCATTTGAATCACATTTGTTTCTTTGGAAAACGGAAGTATTGAAGTTTGAACAGTGGAACTACCGTAGAGCGGTAGGACCGCAACTCCTGAGTGGTACTATTGGAACTCGGAAGCTCTGAAAATTAGGGTGGTACATTTTTCTAGAGAGCCCCAAGATTTGGCCCCCGAGACAAATGAATGTACCACGCCAAAAATTAGAATTACCAAAGAACAGAACAACCGCAATTACAATGATGGTTGTACCATGAGGCATTTCAACGTCTAGTTCAGAAGCTCTAAAATAGCTGATACTATTGTGTCAGAACGGGTGTGATAGTACTGGCAGATGAATGGCGGTACTACCACTCATCCTAAATTTTTCAGGAATGAGCTTGTAGTGGCTAGATTTGGTTGGTGGGGTATAAATATCTCCCCACCAGCTCAAGGACAGGGCTAGACACTTCATTGTAACATCATTAGAGTATAAAGCATTCACTCCACACCTCATTTACTATTGTTACATCTATTTGAGATAGTTGAACCAAAATCAAGTGCACTCATCTTAGATTGATCCTTAGCACTTGATCGTTGTCAAGCAAAACTTTGGTTTATTACTATTGGTGTTTGCCGGCACCTAAAATGCTTGGCGGGAAATTGTGAGGTGACCTCTTCAAGAAGATTGTAAAGAGACCTGGCGCCAACTTGTGAGTAGTTTAGTGCTCACCATCTCCAGAGCGGAGAAAGAGCAACCATTAGTGGATTGAGGAGTGAAGCTTAATTCGTGGAGCCGGTCTAAGATGTTTGGGCTTTCCTCAACGTGAACTAGTGAAGATTGGCAAGTCTTCGATACCACGGGAAAACTTCTCGAGTCATCCTGTGGTTTTTGCAAATTGAGGAATGAATTAAATGTCATAGATTACTCAAATGTAGCTTGAACTCTTGCCTCATTCAAATTTTCTCATTTGATGTTCATTTGTGGTATTTTTCATTGAAATATCTCTTTTCTCGGGCAAAAGTTCATTACTTTCATAAAACTATGTTCTTAGACTAGCATTAGCATTATTGATGCATAATGATCTTGAATGATCTTATTTGAGTACAAAACTAGGGATCATTTGCATTATTTTAAGTTCTAAAGATAAAATTCCGAGAAGTTCTAGAAAAATTGGAACTACCGCCGTTATATTCGTGGTACTTCCGATTTTCCTGAGAAATTGGAACTACCGGAGTTATTTTAATGGTACTTCCGATGTTCCTGAGAAATCGGAACTTCTGTGGTGATAAGAGCGGACCTTCCGATTTGTGCAAAATTTAATGCCCTGACTTGTAACCGCCATCTCCCTGCCGTTTCACATTTTTTTTGACATCCCCTTTTCCCTCTCTCTCTCTCTCTTCATCTCCCCAAACTACACTCTCTTCTCTTTTTCCCTCTCTCTCTCTCTCCCAAAAACACTTTCCACTCTCAGATCTTCAAATTCGAGGAGATTTCTTCATCTTTGGGCATTCCCCTGCACTTCTAGGGTCCATCTCCTTCAACTCCTCAAGGTAAACGAGATCAAAACCTCCTCTTTATCTTGTTCTAAGGACCCTAGGGCTAGTTCGGTTTGTTTGAAAATGCGATGATTTTGCTGTAATTTCTTTGGGCAAATTAGTATATTTGGAGTATAATGATGTTTGCACATCCATACCTTGGATTCAATCCAAGAAAAACCCCAAAAATTTGAACATTAAACTTGCCCTAGAAATGACTCAGAAAAATCGGTACTGCCACCCGAACGCCCGGTACTACTAGATTTCCGGAAGTTCCGAATTTGAATGTTGATACTACCGGATTTCCGGAAGTTCCGAAGTTTGGCTGTCAGTACTTTCGATTTTCCTGAGACAGCAGCAATTTCATTCCTTTTCAATTCAAACATCTCCATGTTTTACCCTAGCTCATTCCTATTATTCTTGTTTCTTGTTAGAAGATGCCGAGGATGAAGAACACCTCCCATAAGACATATGTCGGAGGTCGGGGTAAATCTTCTTCAGCGGCCCTTCCTGAACTGGCACAAGCGACTGAGGAGGAAACGGGCAAAGGACCTGCCTCCGACTCTGCGAGTGGGTCCGAGTCTTCTCATGAAGGAAGTGGGGACTATGAGTCTTCGGATGAGGCGATGCCAAAAAACAGAGGAGCCTCAGGTGGATCTCAGAACCATCACAAGTGAGGATTATGCGATCTTGAGGCGAAGGAATCAGTATGTACTTCCCATGAGCTCTCAGAATCCCAAGTTTCACACTAGATTCCAGGAGCAAGTGTATGTGCAGTTATATGGTCCATCTTGCCTTTTTGCACAGCACAAGTATGTGGATTGGGATCATCTGTCGCAGATCGACAAGTACGATGGTGCCTACCATCTTTTTCAGCGCATTGGTATTCATCATCTTGTTGCTCTTCAGTCCAATTACAATGAGGAGATGATTTGCCAGTTCTATGCCACCTTATATGTCTCTCCCAACTTTGAGCATCTCTCCTGGATCACTGGACATCAGCCTGTGGACAGCAACAAGTATGAATTTGAGTTGGCACTCCACACTGAATCCAGTGCATATGAGAAGGTGTACAACAAGCCGACACTTCCAATTGCAGGATGCACTGAGTATTATGACCAGAATGCCAGGTATGTGCCAGGCAAGCTGCTAGGTTGCTCCCCATTCCAAGTCTCATGAACAGGATTATCAATCATACCATTCTGCCTAAGAGTGGTAACTACGACGACATTCATGGCCATGCTTGGAATCTTATTGATTATATTATGCGAGGCCAGAAGTTTGATGTGGTGGACCTGATAATTAGAGAGATAGACTCCTCTAAGAATGACAGAGTCAAAAGGATCAACTATGCCCCATACATCATGACTCTGATCATTATGAAGACTGGATACCGAGGAGGGTTGGGACAGTGCATAAGCCTTACAAGCATCGCGCAGATCCTTTAGTTCCCACTCCTTAGGGCGAAGGCAATATCACTCTCTCACAGTTCTACTCCGCTGTGCTCAGGATTGAGGAGTGTCAGGTTGAGACCTCCAATTAGGTTGCTACCCTGATTTCCACTGTCTCTTCTCTCGGGGACCGAGTTTCCTCCCTTGAGAGTGACATGGCTCGTCCATCTTCTCCAGTCCGCTACACCCGCCGTCGTCATCGCAGCCCTTCTCCTCGTGCCTCACAGGATTAGCTCTCTTTTTGGCATCTTGATGCCAAAGGGGGAGAAAAGAAGCAAGGAGAAGAATGTGGAAGGGGAAAGTTTATCTATCATATTTGCTATGAAATAAAGTATGGTGTAATGAACCATGCAATGCTCAAACTATTTGGGATGCTTTGCTTTAATTCCTATGAATGATGTAATGAATTATGCTCTTAAATGTTGTTTCATTGTCTATACATTTCTTTGAATATCATGTTACTTTCATGATGCTTCCCTCATTTGCAACAAACAAAGGAGACTCTGCAAAATTTTTTAAAAATTGGATGCACATGTTTAGGGAGAGTCTCTCGATATTATTCTTTCAAATGCAAATATATTCCCCATACTCTTCATTGCTAAAAATAAGAATTGAGATATACAACTTTCTAACAAGGAGTATATCCAAATCTTTATTCTTCTCACATATTGCTTATGTTGTCATCAATTACCAAAAAGGGGGAGATTGAAAGCATCTAGGCCCCTAAAAAGATTGGTTTTGGTAATTAATGACATTATGTGATCATGGGACTAACATGTGCGCTAAGTGTTTGGAAGGTTTAGTCCCGAAGGCAAAGTAAGAGATACATAAAAAGATTTCATGAGATTCAAAGAACTCCAAGACAAAAAGGTAAATAGTTTAGGGTTCTTTTATTTTACCAGTCTTAGGAGATAGGTTGGAAGACCGGATTATAGGCTAAATGTCGTACTATTAAGAGGGATCATGGTTAAGTGCTTGATTACATGTTTCTGTGCCTTATGGATCAATTTAGGATCACACATGCACTTTAAAATAAAATTGAATGATAAAACTGTGCACTGTCAGAAATATCAGAAGTACTAGAGTTAAAATCGCGGAACTTCCGATCGGCCAGAAGTACCGACTCCCAGAGCAGAACGTTTTTTCCAGAGAGCGACCGCGAGTGAACTTAGTCTCTCGGATATCGGAAGTACTGCCAGTTCAACGGCGGAACTTCTGCTAGGTCGAAAGTTCCGAAAATCAGAAGTTCCAGCAAATGTGAGCGAAACGTTTTTTTCAGAGAGCAACCTTTTCAAAACTTAACACCGTAGACATCAAAAATTCCAGGTCTCTATCGGAACTACTGGAAAATCGGAAGTGCCGCATTTTCAATGGCGGAAGTATCGCATTAAATGTCAACGGATACTTCTGACGCTTTGACATAGCCGTTCTGAAGCCTTTGCATAAAAATGGAAGTTCCGGAATTTGCATTGCGGAACTTCTGATTTCCCTGAATTTTCAGAATTAAGTCTTGCAACGGCTAGTTTGGTAGGGGTATAAATTCAACCCCACCAGCACAAGGACATGTTGTTGAACTATTATTGAGCATCCTTGAGCATAGAGCAACCTCTCACACCTCATTTCATCTCTTGTGCATTCAATTGAGGTAGTTGAGTGAATTCAAGTGCATTCATCCGTAGATTGATCCTCAGCACTTGAGAGTGGTCAAGCAATGCTGTGATTCATTACTCTTGGTGTTTGCCGACACCTAGACGGCTTGGCGGGAGTGTCCAGTGATCTTCTCAAGAAGGTTGTGAGAAGGCCCGGTAAGATTGTGAAGGTTGGAGCTCACCTACCTGGAGAGGGGAAGAGCTACCTCTAGTGATCGAGGTGTTTCGGTTTAATTTGTGGATCCGGTCCGATTTGTTCGGGCTTACTTCGACGTGGACTAGGGAGACCGGCAAGTCTCCGAACACCACGGTAAAAAGTGATTGTGTAATTTGTGGTTTGCTCTCTTATACTTTATTTACTTTCAAGAAATTTACATTCTTAGGATCAATTTGATTGCTTGTATACCTAGGATAGCAAACCTTGACCTAGGCTAGAATTGTTGTTGCTCTTAGGCAAGTTTATTTGCTCTAGTCACTATTTGGGCTAAATCAACTTAAATTTAGTTACTACATTACTTACTTGATTTAGGCAAATAGAGTAAGTCTTTAATTGTTAGCATAAATTAGAAGAAAATTTTTAAACCACCTATTCACTCCCCCTCTAGTCAGCCTCCTCGATCTTACAATCGTGCAGGGAGGTGAAGACTGGCGTGCTGGGAATGACACCCTTTGAATGGGTCACCCAAGAGAATACCATCAGACGCACGATGGCGTTCAGCATAAGCTGCGAGAGCTCCAATTTGTACGCACGGAGAAGGTCACCCACAAAGCATGCGGCAGGAATGTGATGCCCGGCATCAAAGTTGGCCGCAAATACCAGTGTTTCTCCCTCCCGTGGCTGGGGGCCGACCTCATCATCTGCGGGAAGGAGAATAAGCTCACGGTCGAAGACCTTCCCATCACGCACGAGGGCATCAAGGAGCTCGTCCATCGCAATTGGCTGGCTGAGAGTGTTCACACACGCATCGGTCTCCTTCTCCAATGCCTTCCATCACTTGCCGACAATGGACTCAGTGCGCTTTTCTTCGCCACCACAACTGCTGGAGGCGGCCGACGTGCCACTGCGACTAGCACACTCATTTCCATGGCCCATCCTAAACAGCAAAAGCGTGATGACGGAAGGGCGACCGTGACCAAAGGAACTACAAGTGGCAACGAGCAAACGCGAGAGGGAAGAAGCAAGCAATCCAAGCTCAAGCGCCACATAGCTTAAGTACCAATATGATAGCCTCATTTAATGGTGGCAGGGTAGGCGCACCTTTTCAAGCCACATAGCGTAATTGGTGTGTGGGCCCACCCCTGCTCGGCCAATAATGCCATGGGCGCCACGTGGACACGGGTCTCGGACGTCATGCACACAAACGACATCAATTGAAAAAGGCAGGGAAATCGAGCGGGCAGATAACCAATGAGCCGAAGGGACGGAGAGGGCCAAGGAGCAAGCAGCATGGTTTCGGCCTACCGGTACCCTTTACCATGAGAGGGTACTATTGGGGAGTGGCCCCCACTTTGGCTTAATCAGTCCACTGTGCTAAAAGGCATCTTAAATGTGTAACCATGTGGCAAGCCTAAAAGGGCTATGACAAGGGAAAAGACATGTTTGCCCTCACTATTATGGACCATAATAGGGGTATTTATGTAAACAATCTCCTCATGGATATAAATACATTCCTTAAGACACCATGGATGAGAGAGGATTCATTTTTAGAGAAATGGTTAAGCAGTAACACAAGCATAACACATACTTTCTACATCTACTCCCTACTGCTAGTTCTAAGCTCTGGTCAGTCCCTTTGTGGCTCCCCATAGCCCTTATTATCCACTGTTTGGTCTATAAACACAGCAATAAGCATTTTATTATTGTCTCCAGCTGTAAGCCATCAGCAAGCTTTTATTTAAAATCAGTTTTACAATTAGGTTTAAATAAGGCCTGAGTACACTGTGCCAAGTCCATATACACCTTTGACATTAATAGAATCACATCTGTTGCCATGCCATACAACTTGACCTGATCTCCATTCATTTTGCAATAAAAATGTGAGTACTGTTTGAGAGCATTTAAAATTTACTATTAGGAAGCGATCTATAAGTAATCATAAATTAAAATAAATTAAATCATAGAACTCTTATGCATGAAAGAACTCCTCGCTTCTCCTTGCGCCCGTATGTCCTCTCTCCTATTTGCTATTTCCGTTACTCCTCTTTGTCGGCTTCCTCTCCTGGCCTGCTCTGCTCATGCCGCTCGGCCATATCCGCTAGTTGCGTTGCTTATTCTTCGCCTCCGGTGGCTATTATGACACTTCAGCAAGCTGTCGTGCAAATGCCCCACCCTTTTGTGCAGCAACAACAAGATGAAGGCGGAGATGTTCAGGTTAGTTGCTCCGTCCTCATTAGTTGTTTGGCTTTCGAGTCTCTATTTCTTGTTGCAATTAATCTTGTTTTGGCACGAAATATTGAGTTTCGATAGGATACGTAGTGTTTGCCATGTATGAGTCAGTTCCATAGTAGAAACTGAGTCGGGTTGTTGAGTCCGTTTATGAGTCTTGTAACTACACTTTATAAGGCACAAACTAGCCATGTAATTGAGAGCAAGCAAGGAGATGTGATCAGATGTGATCGGAAGAGGCTAGGAAGTAGCAGAGTATTGTAACAGAAGAAGAAGGAGAAGCGAACAAGAGCGATCGGTTGTGATCGAGAAGTTGAGGGAGAGAAAAGAAGAGAAAAGTAGAGTGCTTTGGCTCCCGGGAAAAGCTATTGTGTTTCGTATTGTCGCTAACATACTCAAAGACAAGAGGAGCAGAGAAGCTGCACATTGGTATCGAGTACTTAGTGTACTCGAAGTTATCGAGAACCAAGAGTACTCGTAGGCAGAGGTGAACATGGTCGAAGGAGCTGGGATATACAGTCGAAGTCTCAAGTGTTCGCGTATTGTGTTTCGTATTGTTGCTAACATACTCAAAGACAAGAGGAGCAGAGGATTTGCGCATTGGTATCGAGTGCTTAGCATACTCGAAGTTATCGAGAACCGAGATTACTCGTAGGTGGAGGTGAACATGGTCGAAGGAGTTAGGGTCCGTAGTCGAAGTCTCGAGCGCTCATAAACCGGAGTGGTCGTAGCTCGGTTACAAGAACATGCAGCGCAGCTGGAGCATGGTCGTAACTCTCGTCAGCCGATGTTATGAGTACGTGTACGACAGGAAAGAGTGGTCACAAGGGTAATCGACGAAGTGGTCATAACTATCAGGCACAAGTGATCGTAGCCATTACAAGTGGTCGTAACCAACACTGCGTGGTCATTAACTACCTGGAGTGGTCGTGAAGTTGAGTGTGGTCGTATCAGAGCCTCACATGGTTGTAATTTATTTCCAGTGAGGCGCTATTCCAACAGTGGTATCAGAGCCTGTTGATCTTGGTGGTACCTGAAGATCATTGGGCATGAAGGTGAATGCCTGGAGTGGGCTGATCTCCCTCTAGTATCCTCTCCTGACAACCGATAATTACCCGGTGTGGGCAATAAAGATGAAGGTGAGTATGCATGCCTAGGGAGTCTGGGGTGCAGTTTATCTGAAAGGGAAGGACAAGGAGGTGGACTAGACGGCTTTGGCTATCATCTACCAAGTGGTGCTAGATTCGATGATGCATCAGCTCATTGGAAAGGAGACGGCACGAAAAGCATGGGAGACGCTTTAGACGATGCACGAGGGAGTTGATCGTGTGAAGGAGGTGTGGCTTTAGAATTTGTGGAGCGAGTTCGAGAATCTCCAGATGGGAGACCCAGTCGGTGGATGAGTTCGTTGGCAAGCTGACTTCGTTGTACAATCAAATTAACTCTCTTGGTGACAAGATGGAGGAATATGTGGCTGTGAAGAAAATATATACGTGTGCTTCCGGAGAAGTACATACCTGTTGTCACCACACTTATGTACTCCTCCGATCTGGACAAGAAGAAGATCAAGGAGATCATCGGATCCCTCAAGGCGCATGAGGAGCTACTGAAGGGGTTTCAGTCATGTAACGAGCAGAGGTCCCAATCCCATAACTAGCAGGCATTGCTATTAAAGGGATATCTGAGGGACAGCGGTGGCTCACCATGTAGCCACGAGCGATGGTGCAAGCGAGGCAGCCAGAGTGATCGAGGCGGCAGAGGTGGCCGTGGAGACAAGGCTGGGCAAGGCGATGGTGAAAGATCCCGTGACAAGTCACATGTCAAGTGCTTTGAATGTGGCAAATACGGGCACTACATGTCAAAGTGTTGCAACCACATAAAGTGTTTCAACTGCGAGAAGCACGGGCACTACACTTCGGATTGCCCAAGAAAGAAGAAGAATGAGGAGGTGAACCTCAGCCGTGCTAAGGAGGATGTTGAGCCAGCACTACTTCTTTCCTTATGTGTTGAAGAGACACCAAGCATGGTGATGTTGAATGAGAAGAACGTAGTTCCAAAACTACACACGGAGGAAGGCGGCGATGATCATACTGATTGGTGGTACTTGGATAATGGAGCATGTAATCATATGATGGGAGATCGCTCCATGTTCCATGAGCTCGATGAGAAGACTTGGGACAAAGTCAAGTTTGGTGATGGATCCACGGTGGAGATAAAAGGCAAAGGTTCGATGTTGCTGCAATGCAAGAACAGCAATCAGAAGTTGATATCTGAGATTTATTTTATACCAAATTTGTGTAGTAACATAGTCTCGGGCAAGTGACAGAAGAAGTGTGCAGGGTGGAGCTACAGGATGAGTTCTTGTGTGTTTATGACAAGTACGATGATTTGTTGATGAAGGTGAAAAAATCTTCGAATCGGTTGTACAAGATTTTCTTGAAAACTTGTAAATCGGTTTGTCTCAAGAGCGGTCTGGAGGATCCAGGCAACGAGCCTGATGGGTGCGGATCCCAGGGGGACCTACCACCGGCACAGATGAGTGCAACAGCTTAGGTGAGTGCTGTGGTTCAGGAGACGTGTACGCAGTCAGCAACAGGAAGTCTCGTCGGCATGCAGATGCACAAGTTCCAAGAGAAAGGCTTGGAGTACACATTGGTGCATTTTTCTGTGGCTTTGTGGAAGGAACGTTGTCACCATTGGACACAGGACGCACAAGCGCAAGAGTTAGAGGCAGTGTAGCCTCAGCTGAGATGTACGCGAGAAAGCGGACATACTTAGTCCAAGGGAGAGGAGCAGGAGGCTCAGATAACAGTGAAGCCAAGGCGATTGTGGGAGCAGATGCTCCAGCCTATGCATGTGTGCAAGGAAGGACGAGATTGGTCTAGTTGCAAGGTGCGGCAAATGTTGTTTTTTGCGTGACTCGGGATGGAGCAAGCACGGGCAATAGGGCAGTGACGACCTAGGAAGGAACAACGCACGGGACTACAAGTAAAAAAAGAGGCAGAAGCCAGCAATGTGGGAGGTCAAGGTGGACCGCATGCACGTGCAGGCATGGGACACAGGCGCTCTACTGGTCACGGTGGGCAGATGGCTCGGGACACACGTAGCATATTGCAGCAGAGCGCAATGGCAACAAAGGCTGAAGTGGCCGTCGAAAACAGTCTCACGCGCTAGAGGAGGAGCTCCAAGAGAAACCCACGATACCAGTGGAGGAAGAATAGGCAAGTGCGGATGCCAGTGCAGCAACAGACGCGGATGCAGGAGCGAGAGAAGATCGGTATGATCAAGGTGGAGAAACAAGATTAAGGGGGGTGTATGTTGGAATTAACCTTGTTTTGGCAAGAAATATTGAGTTTGGGTAGGATACGTAGTGTTTGCCATGTACGAGTCAGTTCCGTAGTAGAAACCGAGTTAAGTTGTTGAGTCCGTTTATGAGTCTTGTAACTACCCTTTATAAGCCACAAACTAGTTGTGTAATCGAGAGCAAGCAAGGAGATGCGATTGGATGTGATCGGAAGAAGCTAGGAAGTAGCAGAGTGTTGTAACATAAGAAGAAGGAGAAGCAAACAAGAGCGATTGGTTGTGATCGAGAAGTTGAGGGAGAGAAAAGACGAGAAAAGAGGAGTGCTTTGGCTCTCGGGAAAAGCTATTGTGTTCACGTATTGTGTTTCGTATTGTCGCTAACATACTCGAAGACAAGAGGAGCTGTGCATTGGTATCGAGTGCTTAGCGTACTTGAAGTTATCGAGAACCAAGAGTACTCGTAGGTGGAGGTGAACATGGTCGAAGGAGCTAGGGTATGCAGTTGAAGTCTCGAGTGCTCGTAAACCGGAGTGGTCGTAGCTCGGTTACGAGAACATGCAGCACAGCGGGAGCGTGGTCGTAATCCTCGTCAGCTGATGTTACGAGTACGTGTACGACAGGAAGGAGTGGTCGTAAGGGTAATCAACGAAGTGGTCGTAACTATCAAGCACAAGTGGTCGTAGCTATCACAAGTGGTCGTAACCAACACTGCGTGGTCGTTAACTGCCTGGAGTGGTCGTGAAGTTGAGTGTGGTCGTATCAGAGCCTCACGTGGTCGTAATACTCGTGGTCATAATTTACAACCAGTGAGGCGCTGTTCCAACATTTCTTGATTGGACTAATTGTTTGGCCGACCTCACCGGTTGGTGCTTTGTGTGTTCATGTTGTTGTTTCCGTTCGTGTAGGTTGCTGCTTCATCATGCCGTTCTTGGGTGATTAGGCCTCCTGCGCACTGGCCGACGAAGTAAAAAAACGTTGAGGATTTGCTCTTACATTTTCGTTGGTGCTTGTGTGTTCGTGCTGTTGTTTCTGTTGGTGTAGGTTGCTGCTGCATCCTGCCGTTCTTGGTCGATTAAGCCTCCTGCACGCTGGCCGACGAAGTCGAAAAATGTTGTGGAGTTGGTTCTTTTATTTGGCTCTGTTTGATTAATCCAAGTTGGTTCGTTTGTCTGTAGCTGAGGGTTCTCATTTCATCCTTCTCTATCCAAATGATGTCGATAGCCGGAACAAGTCATTATTTCAGGTAATCAAAAGTTCATAACTTTTTTTTGTATTAAGCATTTCCATTGCATCAGGAATGAAAAAACGTCGCCGTATCAGAATTATGCGGTTTCTATTTTGGTAGAACACTTGGTTGCAGAACTAAAAGGTTTACATGGATGCATATTGGCCACGCACACTGGTATAAGTACTCCGTGGAATTCTTCTTCAGAAAGCTCATTAGGGAGAGAAAAAAAGCTGTGGCCACTGTGGTGATCATAGGTTTCTCACATGTTAGATCTCCGATAGTCATAAGCTTTAATGACTAATCATATCGCAGATACTACGATAGCTCATGTGCATTCTTGTCTTGATTTTTTCAGGAAGTACTAATGCTTTATAAGCAAGAACTTCCAACTATGGATTGTGCTGCTGACACTGGGAGAAAGTCAGGGTTTATCGAAGAGTGCATAACCAATTGGTACAATCTTATTTTTTCCTTTGCCACAAACCAACCACTTCCATAATCACGGTCTATTACTTTTGATTTCCGATTGACGCTACTGGCAAATTCTTCTTACTGGAGTTTTGCTTTGACATTACTATTGTAATTTGTTTGTAAGAGTACAAAGAGTTAACATTATTACTATTGTATTTTGTCTAAGAGTTAAGAGAGGTGACATTCTGGTTTCGTGTTCTTTTTCCGCCCAGGAAGTACAAGACTAATTCTGAAGTCTACCTCTGCTGCAGGCCATGGAGAGGTAAGCACGAAGCATCATGAATGGGCCTGTTCTTTTTCTTCAAAGCTGACGGTTTTTGGTTTTTGTTATAGTACCTAACTTTTAAACAGAGTATTTTTTAAGATGTGGTCTACAAGTTAAACGATCTACATGTTAAAAGCCCAACATCTGTACCAGCCAAAATCGTAAGTGAGTATCTGTCTCTCCGTAATCTGTACCGTAAACAGCCAAAAGCCATAAGCCGCAGCCGTTGCCAAACAGCTTCCTGCCCATGCACAGTACTATTTGGCTAAATAAATATTACTCTGGACTGTTTTATCTGCCCACTTGTTTGATGTTATTAGGTATCTTAGACTGGTTATCTCATCTTCCACACTAAGAAAATTATGCCAAGAATAAAAAAGAGAGAAAAGCTTTAATGCGTTGTACTACATCAACTAGATATTTCATCCCCAAAAGGGAAAAATGGATATGCCAGAGACAGTTTGAGTCTGCCAACTAGCTCATTTTCACTGATGCGCTTGCTATATTGGTTTCATGATTTGATCTAAGATATTGCTACTTTTTAAGTCTTGTGTGTCCTGTTTTTTCTTTGGTTAATCGATTGTTGGCACATAAGCAGCAGACATCCAAGGATTACATCAGCATGCTCAACTGTGAGGCGCTTATATGGTAAAAAGGAAAGCATTGGTGCAATAATAAGGAGATTTCGAAGCTTCTTGAATGATTATAGTTCGTTAGCACCCCTATCACAGTGGGCTAAGGGCGTCAACTCGGCAATCGCTTTGTTCACCGATCACTACAGTCACCTCAAATTTTGTGTCAAATGGTCACTTCGATTTTGAATTCCAAATTCAAGTATCCTCCTTCAGTCTCACATAAGTATCCACTTTGGTATCACTTCAAAATTATTTTAACAAGTCTAGAAATATGTGACAAGTGCGAACTATGATAGGTTTTTCCTTCTTTATATAAACTATATGACATGTCGTTTGTGTACACTAGGTAGACCCTTATATCATTGTATTTTCTGCCAGAGTATGCTTACCGTTTCCTAAAAAAGTTTCCTTTCTGCCTAGCTTCACATGCCCTATCTTATGAGGTTATAAACCTGTTGTGCTCAGCATGCTCATGAATGACAGCAGCAGCAGCAGCAGCACAGTATGCTGACCGTTTTTGCATCTATGTGATTTTGCTTGTGTGTACAACTCTCGATGATATGTCAAGTCTGGTACTATGGCCTGCACGTTTCTTATTTGTTTTCAGTACTGTTTCTATCAATTCATCTCTAATGTTAGGTTGGTCCAGACATGCCAGAATGCTTTGACATTGTGCAGTGTATTTTTGCCTTCTTATTTCTGTACACACGGTATCCCTGGAGTTATTTGGCATGCTCGTTTTTCAACGTAGAGGATATAAATATGTAGGTCGTATGTATGGTGTTCTTGCCTGGTGTACTTCCAGAAAAAATACTGTGCATGTAAGAGCTTTATGTCTGTATGGCAAAGCAAACTTGCAGATGAAAAAGGATAGACGTGTTGAGTGAGTCACTATGAGCAAGCAAATTGCGATGTAAAACTAATGGCAGAACGTATAATTTCGGGTGTGTTGAGAACAGATTCTCTGAGCAAAAATCTAACATAGAAGAGTAATTAAAGAAGAGAGAGATGATAGTAATGTCTCATACAAGATATTACATATTTAAGAGGATCAAAAAAATAGAGAATGTGGATCTGTGCCTTCTACAAAAATATTTAAGAGGATATTACATATTTAAGAGGATCAAAAAAAATATAGATATTACATAGGGGAAATTGATCATATACCCTCTTCATAGTTCAAAATCTAGAATATACTCTTCTACACATCTAAATTGATAATATACCCTCCTCTAATCTATTTGCTTTACAAAACACCCTCTTATACCTTTTCAGTGTATTTTTTCATATCCTTGTGTATTCCATCATTTGAAATGACCAAAATAGCCCTGATTAAAGTTTGTACCCATTTTACCCTTGCAGTCACTAGAAGAAGCATAACATTTGGCACCCCACCTAGGGAGTTCTTGCGGTGGCTCTGGGCCGAGGCTTGATCTGAAAATGAACAAAAATCTTAACCGCAGATGCTATTAACCTTCAACCATTTCCTCGCGATCAGCAAAATCAGCTAAGAAGAGATCCAAAATTTCGAAAGGTGTGCATATGACATATCTCGTCTTATTTGCTACAAAATGAAAAATGAACAACAGAGCAAGTGACCAATGCAAGTTTATTTGAGGATAAAAGTAAAGGAGCTTCACATAGGAGCGTATATATTAAGTCCGAAAAGGAAAATAGTGAAATCTTGTATCATCTAAAGATATTAAATCATGCTTCAGCAGTTCAGCGTAGCTCTCCAGGCCAAAATGTTATTCTAGTGACTCTCCAGGCCAAACTTTAATCAGGGTATTTTGGTCATTTCAAGTGATGGAATACCCAAGGATATGAAAAAATACACTGGAAAGGTATAAAGAGGGTGTTTTGTAAAGCAAATAGATTGGAGGAAGGTATATTATCAATTTGGATGTGTAGGAGGGTATATCTTAGATTTTGAACTATGAAGAGGGTATATGATCAATTTCCCCTATTACATATTTAACCGACCGTGCCTAGTTTAACCGGTATGGCACCTGTGTTTTGTGGCTAGCAATCACAGTTCGAGTTCTACAAAGGGCACTCTCAATAGAATGATGTAAGCAGTGTCTACAATATGCCAAATAAACAAAAATCTAACATAGAAGAGTAATTAAAGAAGAAAGATGATAGTAATATCTCATATACGATATTGCATATTTAAGAGGATCAAGAAAAATAGAGAATGTAGATCTGTAAAAGAGAGAGAGATGACATGAGATAAGAGGGAAGAGATTAAGGTGGTGATCGGTTTGGCTAAAAAGCTCGTGGCTTATGGCTGAAAACACTATAGCTGGCTGAAAAAAGCACTGTAGCTGACAAAGGCTTATTTACCATAATTAAATTTAAAAAAAATTTAAAAATAGAAAAAACATATTAGCCCATCACGTATAATGTAAACAAATACGAGGAAAAAAATAACCGGTAAAAAACTCAAAAAAAAGCCAAAAGTTCAGAAAAAGATGAAATTTATGAATAGTGCAAAAATAAGCTGAAGCCAGAAGCTGAAGCCATATTGATCAGGGCCTAATTTAGCTCTATTTTGCTCTCCGATTTTATTTTCCCTGTTAGGCACAGAGAAATGCCTCGCATGCCTAACAATTTTGTATTAAATTCACACGGAAATAGTGATATCAAGCAGTTTCGCACCTGATCCCACTCGTGTGTGATATCCATATATCCACCTTGTTCTCCGTTCTGAGAGTTAGCGCTAAGTAGGGGTGCAAACGGGTCGGGTTAACCCCGACCGATCTGGCATCGAATCCGATTGGTACCGAATTCGAACAAAAAATATGGGTTAGGATATGGTAACAGCAATATCCGTCCGAATCCGATACGTCTTCAAGTTTGATTTCAGGTTAGTACTACTATTTGACGTTTCATTTTCTTTTGCAATGGTAAAATAAAATCTTCCACATCAGCTATTAAGTAGTAATATCAAGTTCTTGACAGTACGTCCTCCTACTCCATTTGTTGTACTGCATGCATTCCTTACAAACGGGTTAATCCCGACCGATCCGGCACCGAATCCGATTGGTACCGAATCCGGAGAAAAAATATGGGTTAGGATATGGTAATAATAATATCCGTCCGAATCAGACCCGTTTGCACCCCTAGCGCTAAGTGGGACGGCACTTTGAATCTTTGATACGCTAACCAAACCCTATCTTACCGCAAATCTTCGAGCTTTTGGTTACGCTAACTTGAAAGCAACCAATGTGTTGATCATTTCTCCATAAATTAATGCCGATGCTTCGTCTGCTTTCTCATTCAGTGGCCCCTTGCTTTCACCCGGAAGAAAATCATCTGAGGAGGACCTTGAACCCCTCCTTCCAGGCCCTTTCTGATTTTTTTTGCCACGTATAATCTGCACATGTCCCAAAGCTTCTCTCCCCCAAAGTGCCTCCAGCTCGGCAAGAAGGAAGGAGCTTGGAGCACAGGAGGAGGCATGGGCTGTTGTGTCTGAGCCATCGACCATCGCCAGGCGATGGGGCCTGAGTGGTCACCGATAAGCCAGACAAGAAGTGGGCGTGTCCGGTGAGCTCAGGTGTGCCAAGCGGGACCGAGGCCCCATCGTCCCCGACACCGGACGCATTCGAGGGCGTGCATTCCTTCGTCGCGGCCCCGACAAGCGTCCCTTCGTCCGAGGTCGCTGGTGGTGAAGTGGCAGCAGGTCCTAGGGCGGTCTTGCGGTAGGAGAGGCATTGCAGCTGGGGCATGGAAGGTGCCACTGTGTTTAGGTCATGGAGGCAACAGCCGAAAGCTTCTAGAATGTCCCCCCCCCCCTCCCCCCCCTAGGCACAGGAGGATGCTGTCGTCAGTGACGGAGGCGAAGACATGGCCGGCGGCGACAAGGGGAAGAAGTGGCGCAGGAGGGTGCTACCGGTGGTGGCGGTGGTAGTGGCGAATCTAAGATTTCACCGCACCCCAGGCTGAAATCTAAAAGGCTAACAGCCTAGAAGTAATGTCAATTTATACTCACACAATGGTGTAACAAAAGTATGTCACAAATGCATCGTTGACATGAAATTTTAACTCAATGCTCCAACATACAATATAATAATCACCATTCATTAGCATTACAAGAATATGACACAACTTTAGAATGGTTGGAGAAACCTAAACAGACATCCTTGCCAGTCTTCCCTTGTTGGGCATAGCCGAGCTCTGGAGAATAGGGTTGTATTCATAGTTAGATGCTGAAACAATGAAAACCATCAGACGGAATGAACTCACGACGACGTTGCCAAATAAATTTGCATGGTCTTCCTCCATGTGCTCAATAACCTACATTTTATTTAAGTTAGTTGACTGATGTATTCAACACATTTCAAAAATGCACTAAAGAAAGGAACTACGCAAGCATTTCACAGGGTCATGTATAAAGCTACCAAGTTCATAGCTGTAAGCATAATCATGTTAAGACATCGTTCTCTAATAGGTTAATTAGATCCTCAATGTAGTTAAATGCAGACATGCATCATCCAGAAACATTGTTTTATACACACATCAGGAGCTAACACCTTATGTATATAGTAATTCTAGATTCAATCCAAGTGCCACATTTAGAATTAATACCTTATGTGCTAAACTAAATAAGAAGATGAAAAACAATTTAGAAGGATACTCAGCTATACCTCAAGACAAGTGCTAATGTCAAACCCACATAAGCGAGAATCAAAATTGTTATTGATCCATCATAGGGTACAGCTGTGGGAACACTCGTTTGCATAGAGGATTTCTTGCTCAACCTCTGATGAAGACTCTGCAATTTGAGAGAGAAGAAACAATTTCAATTATAAATCATCAGAAAGGGTAAAAAGATGGTTTAGAGGGTACACCGAATATCATCAACTATTACAATATGTTATATTGCTCGTGTGAGGGTACACCGAATATCATCAACTGTTACAATATGTTATATTGCTCGTGTGAGGCCCTTCCGAGAAATATCAACACCGACAATCTTTTTGAGGGTTGTTGAATACTCTAGCAATGAATCAAGAAGACTACCAGATCCGTAGCTAAAATCAACCTGAAAATGCGCCTTTGACAATGAAAAACAATGCATTTTATAGATACGGAATTAGAGGACGGCAGGAAAATTTACCAGTGTGGTAGCATTCAGTTCATTGTTGTGTCGAACAGGAAAATTTTGCATGAACTAGGAACACTTAAATTATACCCTTGCTAAGTGTCCTGTCACAAGTATACCAGCTAACGGATGGTCTCAGATTGCATCTTTGCCAATCATCTACTGAGAATCATGAAAAGCCTAATCGTCACGCTATTGCATAAACATGCTTGTTAGTCCTATCAGTTAGATGAGCTTGGAGTCTTGAAATCGTTCTTTCCCATTTTAGGGCACTGGAAGGTGAAATAACAAACATCATTTATTCTTGATTATGGGGAGTCTAAGTTGTTGCATTTTAGTTTTAATAATAAAGAAGGTAATCAAATTTTCCGTAGCTGTCACATCGAAACCCACTAAGAGGCTACATTTTTTAATGCTTAATAGTTGTTAGATAAATAACACTGACTCACATTATTATACATTATCCCGTTTCTTCATTTCTGTAAAAATGTTCAGTTTAATTCTTATGTTTCATTTGACAAGTCATACTTGCTTAATACTATTATATAGCTTTTGCACGTTCCATCTACAGTATTGTACAATTCGTAGTAATTGTTTTGTGGACAAACTGTAACACCCTAGGGTTCAAACCGGCTTAGGCCTAACCCTATTCTAGATAGGCCACGCATACGTAGCAACCCGCTTGCACTTTCATTCTCGCTTCGCGCAAAACGGTTAACCGGGGTGCTACCATTGGAACTCCTAGGCTTATATGTAAGTGCTTCTCAAGTTAAGCTAGTAAGGTGAGACTAACCCACACCCTCATGTGCACACATATATATGAGCCATCATGGGCTAGGGTGTCACATACACCCCCCTCAAAGGACCCGACGTCCTCGTCGGACCAACATACCCACACTGGGGCAAATGATAAGGATCTTCTCTCTTGGCACATGTCCGTGCGTTCAGTGCCAGCACATATGCCATACCGTGTGTCCACTCCGGGCCTACACGCGCCATACGCCATATGCCCGCGCCCCTGACCCGCACACGCCCATATAACCGCGAAAGTCGACTCTGATACCATTTGTAACACCCCAGGGTCCAAACCAACTTAGGCCTAACCCCATTTTGAATATGCCACGCACACGTAGCAACCCACTTACACTTTTGTCCTCGCTTTGTGCAAAACGGTTAACTGGAAGTGCTACCATTGGAACTCCTAGGCTTATATGTAAGTGTTTCTCAAGTTAAGCTAGTAAGGTGAAACTAACCCACATCCTCATGTGCACACACACATATGGGCCATCATGGACCGGGGTATCACATAGTCCTGATTGCTGTTTCAAGGCCTGATTGCATTCCAAGTATTCTTATTTGATGATGTTCTTATCTCTCTTTAGTGAATAGAGCTCTTGCCATCTGTTTTTTCCTTAAAAAAGAGACTTAATTACATTGGCCAAAATGTATATGGCTGATTGATATTTTTAAATTATCTTTTTTATTAATATTATAGAAATATAACATTGATTAAAACAATTACAAAAATAATCCTATGTCGTTTCAAATGGCAACAGATACTAGTCGTCATTCGAAATGGCGACTTACCTATGTTGAGTCCTTTATGGCAGCGAGCAGTTTTCTGTTGCCTAACCTCATTCCGTGCGAACTCTTAATCAACCCGCTCACCAGAACTCATAGCTAACTTGTTGAATTGGTATGTGTTCCACTCCGACGGGATGGGTTGATCACCTCCACCCAGCTCGTCATTAGAAACTTCATTACTGAACAATGCCTCGTATTCTTGGTCTTCGAGGTCCATCCGTTCAACCAAGGATTCAATCATCTCAACTTCATCGACAGTCCCTATGGGTTCTTGCACCTCGACCATAGGTGGGTCCTCAGTATCAGCTTCGACCGAGTCAATACCACCAACCCGTCAATACGGTGTATTGTAGCTTGATTGCCCAACTTCTTCGGCATCACCAACATTGGCTTCTTGCTGTGTCACATGAATCAGATGGCCTTTCTCATAAGCTTGTGCCAGGAAGACAAGAGGCCATCTATACTCGATCGCCAATCTCACATAGGAGCTCCATGAATTTCAGCCCTTAAATTCCACAAACTCCCAGTACATGTGTTGCCATGCACGAGTAGCAACGCTATGCGACTTAAGGGCATGCAACGCATGATCCAACAAGAATAAGTGGTAAAACCATCACACAACACTGCCCCATGGACGTAGCTCTGTATTTGAAAGGTTGGTCGCCACCGACGGAAAATCATTTGATTTGACTCCTTCACTCATTCGTGGAGCTCCTTCACCATAGTGTATTTTGAAAACTGTTCGTTCAGACATACCTGTCAATTGATAGCTAATCTCATGTTAAAGACAACAACACATTGGCCTAAATAAACACAAAATATAGCAAATAAAAAACCCGCTATTTAAAAAAAACATGCATAGGACAGGTTTTGGACAACTATTCCTACAGGTCGTGTAAAAATCAAAATTACCATTCATGCCTCATCTACGCAGCGCACACACCTGATAATGGATCCGACATATTGTATCCTTTGTTTTCCGAATTCATCTATCTACCAAATCTAACAACACAAAATTAACCGGTGCACTGTAACTAAAATTTTTGTAGGTCAACGCAAACTACTCTAGATGACTACATATCTACAATTACACTATTTATAACTATCCAATATAATTACACATCTCTACTAACAATATGTGAATTATCTGATACAACTACACATCTAATAATTTTATTTACTAACCTACCATGGTTTCAAAATGAAATCTACAGGTGTGTTTGGTTTGGAGTCAGGTAAGGATGGAATGAATCCATCCCTATTTTTAAGGATGGAACCGTCCCCATCCCCTATTGTCCCTGGAACCAAACACACTATTGGAGGCAGGTAGCGAGGAAGAGGGACAAGCCCATCCCCTTATTTTTGAGGGATGGGGGCATCCTCAATTTAGGGGAATATTCTCGGGATATTCCCCAAAGGGGATGGACTCTGTCCCTGCTGACTCCAAACTAAACAGGTCCAAATCTGGGATCGCCCCGTCCCATCCCCTATTGTCCCTGGAACCAAACACACAATACAAAACAAACAGAGAACTTACCGCTACGATGCGCAGATCAGCTCCTCTCCCTTTTTGGACCTCTCTCCTCTCCTCCCCTTTTTTTTCTTTTTCCACATAATTAAAATAAATTTCGGTCAGGTTTATACTTTTAAATAGCCTAACTTCTGTCATCATTTTAAATAGTGACAGATGATGCGAGAGCCTTTATCACCATTTAAAATGACGATTAAAATGACGAGAACTTCTATCATCATTTTAATTAACGATTGATCACTCTATTGTCAATTGAAATAACAACAAAACTTATAAGGCTGTCCATTCATTTAACGATATAGTGTCCGTCGCCATTTTAAACAATGACAAAGTTGCTATGTTATTTTGAGTAGCGATATGACCTCTGTCACCATTTCATTATTTCTGTAATTATTTAAATTGACGGTATATTTCTGTAATGTTAATAAAAATAGATTATTTAAAAAATCGCTGATTGATTATACATTGGTGAGGGAATGAGGCAGGCTACCAACATGCTATACAGAGCTCACGTTGCTGCTACCTGTGAACCTTGGCCATGCGGCATGATGGGCTAATTACCATGGTACAGGTTCATAGCATGTCCGCCGGATGTACAGACTAGGGCGGCACAACAGGCATGCATACAAGTCAGGAACTTCTTATAATTAAGAAACTAAAATGGTACTCGTTCAATCCACCCATATAGTACACAACGTTGGGACCATCGGTGCCGTTCCCAGGATACATCACTTTAAGCGGTATCTAAGTAAACCATGTCACTGGAATAGCGGAATCTGGTATATACTAGGAGGTCAGACTGGCCTCCATTTGAGCTAAGTAAACCATGTCAATGGAATAGCGGAATCTGGTATATACTAGGTGGTCAGACTGACCTCCATTTGAGCTAAGTTACTGCTAACGCACAACAGAGTGCGCACTGACGACATGGGGACGCCTCGGGGATTTCCCTTGCTTTCAAGCTCCGAACCATCCCCACAAGCATGCCTGATGCCAACGGCATCAGATCACCCTCGCCTTCTCCTTCCCTGCGACAAAATTAGCGAGCAGTGAGTCCCCAATTTACCAGAATAACCATCAGCAAGTGTCCACAGCGGGTTCTAGCAAAGATGGAAGAACAATGCAACATCTAATCGCTTACCGAGCCTGCACTGTCACCCGTAAGGGACTGGCGCCTCCTCTTGAAAGAGCTCAGGGTGGGATTCTCGTGTGTTGGACCCCTTGACGAAGAACGCTTTGACGGCGTCATGTTCTGAAGTCACCAAAAAGGAAGGTAAAATTGTAGATTGGCATGGTTGCACAATAATGATTCCTATAGAGGAAATATGCTCGCGTTTCCCTTTCAAGGGAGTTAACGACAACCCAATATGACGAAATGGAGGACAGCAGTTCTGACAAATGAAAACCATTTTGGAAGAACAGCAAAGGTGCATGAGAAAGCTAACAAACCTTTTTATCTTTCCTGGCCTGTCTCTCACGCTCATCATACTCTTGATTCTCCTTCTCCACTAGCCGGATAAGGGTGTCGCACCTCCTAGACAGCTCTTGGACAGTTCTAGACTTCACAAACCAATCAAAACGGAACAAGGGAGACATGCGAAAGGCCGCTTTCAGTTCGTCCCAGTTTCCATAGCCAAGTTTGTGCACCATGCATAACTGTACAGCAACAATCCAACAATAGCTTATTAATCATGTCAAATAGTAACTGTTCTGCAACAATTGTGGCACAGCATACCATAAAGCGGTCGCATTCTTCATTATACAACTTCCCTTTATTCTGGCCATACTGAATTTTCAACTCTAACCATGGGTTCTTATAGTGGTCCAACTTTTTCCCAACAGCTTTCATAATCTCATCCTTCCGGGATATCCTTGCTTCTCCTCTCTCAATGTTCTTCATAATTCGGTCATAATCTAATAGAAGAAGATATACCATATGGATTAGTCAAAATGGAACTTGCATGTCATTCATTTCTTAGCTCATCATGTAGGCAATACTTGTTTAGTGCAAGTTATGAATAAGATTAGGTACAGATATCAAATAGGTACAAAGTACAAGATAAAAAAGACTAAAACAAAACGAACAAGTTCGGACACATACCATTCAACTCTTTGTATCTTTCCTTAAAAACTTTAGCATAGTGCTGAACTTCCTCTTCCGTTTTTCCCTCCATTTCAGAGGCTATACTCTTCATGTCATTGCGTCCATATTTCTCACAAGCTCGAATGAACGTATTAAAGTCCCTCCTCGTCCATGTTGAAAAACCCTGGGATTTGCATAATGCAAGACTATATTAAATTAAAAGTAATCTGCATAAAGCAGGCAGATATTCAAAAACAGGAACAGCAAGTCCAAGTATAGATTTTGGTATATCCAAACCTCTTCCAATAGTTGATCCTTCTCTTCCTGCTCCTCCGGAGTCAAAGGCTCCAATTGATCTAAACAATGTTAAGCAAGAATGTCATCAGCATAATCAGCCACTTTCTGCAAGACAACTGAGAAATTCAGGAGTTGATAATACCTTCATCATCACCATCACCAATCGTATCCTTTTTCTGATTTGCTTGCTGATAAAAAATTTTAAAGGTAAACGTTAGGATAAAGAATCATAAAAGCAATTCCCAATCCAATATAGTGGCATATACACATAAATAATTATTTGAGCACTGGGAAAACTGAGGTCCCAGATATTCTACATGACCATGGGTATGTTATATTAAAGATATCCATCACATAGTATCTCTCATGTTTCTGACATGTAAAAAGAAGTTATCACAGAACTGGTTACTCATTTGTGCAGAAAGACAAAACACCCCTAGGTGAAATAAAAATACAGTTCGTTGAGAAATTACCACAAGGTATTTGACTTCCTTTTCATACAATTCATTGAGCCTCTGAGTGTTGAAGAACTGGAAATCATGCCTAACATGAACAAAACCAAGATGAACTGAGAACACTCCTACAATCACGAAGGTAGAACAAGAGCTCGAAAATTAAGTTTCATCAAGCGACAAATGACTAGCAAGAAATGCTTACAAGTGTGGCATTCGCGGAATTCGTGGTTCCCTAGGTTTAGATGGTGCACCTTGGCGAAGTGCTTGCTTAAAGTAATCGGACTCAGAGTAGCTACAAACAAATTAACCAAAATTAGTCTGATCAAAGTAAATAATTAAAAAAATTTACTATAACACAGAAATATCAAACATACTTCCGCTTCCTTTCTCTTCTGGGTGGTTCTATCCAGTTATCAGTGGCCAGCTTCTTGAAATCAAGCTTGTTTTCCTCCTTCAGAAAATGATGATTATCATAGATTTGGGTTAAATATGACCTAATATTTTACAAATATCAAACAGATTATGATAATTTAACTAAATTTCAGACATTCAGTAAACAATAGAACACCGCATTGGTTCATTACCTTCTCGTCATCAAAATCATACAGTTCAGCAGCTGCAGAAAAACACAAAATAAATGAGCTGAGTTACAATACAATAAATTCCGTAAATCATCATACATATATATAGGGGGAGAGACATACTGTCATCCATTTTAAATTTAATGGCATCTTCTGTGAATTTCTTCATTTTCGCATCAAGCTGTGCTGTTGCCTCTTCTCCTTTAGCAATAATGCGGTCAATATCTTCATCTGTTATTGTGCTATCTTTGGAACTGAATACCATTTCAGCACCAAATCTCACCATTTGCAACAGCTCATCCTTATTGACAGCTAATAAGAACACAACAACAGAAGAACATTAATTCATGTTCTACTTCAACACAAATTTCATATGCCAAACATTACGCGCAATAACAAAAAAAAACCACCTTTCTGTTCCGCCAATCGTCCTTGTTGTATAACCAAAGCATCCAATGCAAGCTTCTTATATGCTCTCTCAATCACTTTTTCCTCAATAGTATACTGCAATACAATACACAGCATTTTCTGTTATATAAATAGATAAGATACTGCTAACCCAACATTTCCAAATCTAAAATAAAAACCTCAGTGCAGAAACGGAAGACTTGAACTTCTTTCTTTTGACCAATTCTATGTGCACGATCTTGAGCTTGTAGATCCACTTGAGGATTCCTGAGAAACCAAAGAGTTATAACCTTAAACTTCATGGGTTATGAAAACAAGAAAATTATAGTTTAAAAAGGGCATACCAGTCACTATCATAAAGAATGACAACATCAGCAGTGGCAAGATTAATCCCAAGACCACCTGCCCTAGTTGAAAGCAAAAAGATGAACTTTTCACTCCCTGGCTGATTGAAAGCTTCAATGGAAGCATCACGATCTTCACCACCAGTATTCCCATCAATTCGGCAATACTGATACCCTTTGTACATCAGATAATCTTCCAAGATGTCCAAAAGTCTGGTCATCTGCAGGATATTTGTGTGTCAAATACTCAAACAGTAGGAAAATACGTAGAAAAGCGATATATCCTGAAACTCTTAGTAAAACGTGAGCATTGGCATCAAACCACCTCACACGCAGAATGTCCACAACTCATGCAATCAGATCTTTATCATAGTCTTGATGCTGTCTGAACTCTGAAGCAATTCAAACTCAGTGCGAGAGAGTAATAGAAAGAGAAATAGTGACCTGGGAGAAAATAAGTACTCTGGAGTCACGTTCCTTTAGCTTGGGAAGCAATTTATCTAACAGAACCATTTTTCCTGTAGAAAACATCAATAGTGCATGAGCTGTGTGCGCAATAATAGAAGGAAGGACCGAAGGAGTACTAATTTATGATAAATACTAGGATCAACCAATAATACCTGCATTCTCAATTAGATGATCCCCAGTTGTATAAGGTGGGCCAGGTTCGGCACCTTGGAATAAATATGGATGGTTGCAGCACTTGCGCAGTTGCATGGCTATGTTAAGAAGGCGCTTGCGCTCACCACCAGCATTGACAACCTCCAGATCTTTCTGAAGTAGAGCACGATAATACTGTTTTTGCATCTCGGACATTCCAACTTTAAGTATAGTCTCCTTCTTTGGAGGTAAACCTTTCTCGACATCAGATTTAAGCCTCCGAAGGAGAAATGGACGCAGAACCTTCAAACATGTAGTAAATGAATCATATAAGGGAAAAAGATAGCATGCCCTAGGATATCAGCCGAGCTTCTACAGAGAAGTTTAATCTACTTCTAAGGAACTAGAAAATTGAAATAGCTTTTTATTTCTTCATTGCCTCTTTGATAAACAGGAGATGCAGCTTATATAGAGCTGGCTACATCTTGAGGAAAAAGAAAGGCATAACTAATTTGTAAAGAGATAATCTGAGCTAATCTCTGAAAGATGGAAGGAAATAGAACTTCCTAATGATAGATAACTTCCAAATAAAACACCTTATTCCTAGTTTGCCGCAACCTTTGAACCAGGCCTACGGCACTGGTATGTGATACCCCACGCAACACTATCAAGTATCAATTGAGAATATGAATATTGTATCTCTTACCTTATGAAGCTGCTGAACAACCTCATGTTGATCATTTTCCCCTGAGATTTGGAACCATTCATCAAAAGTCTCAGCAGAGCTAAATATTTCTGGCAACAAGAAGTTGAGAAGAGACCAAAGCTCATGAAGATTATTCTGCAGCATATTCAAGCAGTCAGTGGTAAACTAGTAATAAAATTGGACGGTATCTTGAACTAGAATAAATGTAAACTGAATCAATCATTGGAAATTAAAAGTATAGAATTCAGATAGGAAGCATTAATAGGATAAGATTAGGTGCTAATATACCTGCAGTGGAGTGCCTGTAATGAGGAGACGATAATTGGTATTGTAAAGCCTCATTGTCTTAGAGAGAAGTGAATTCTCATTTTTTATTCGATGAGCTTCATCAATAATAATGTAGCGCCAGCTGAAACGCCTCAATGCAGTTTTTTCTTTAATTGCCATTTCAAAACTAGTGACGCATACATCAAACTTCCCTGGAACTAACAAATTTTCCCGTATATGGGTCTGGCCAAAATAGAACAAACATGTTAGCAATGCGCCACAAGAAGTTTATAGGAACGACTGAGAACTTGAGATTTACCCTTTCTTCTGGGTTTCCTAAGAACTTCACAGCACGCAGAACAGGGCAAAAACGTTGGATTTCCCTCATCCAGTTGCCAAGAGTAGACTTTGGTGCAACAACCATGTGAGGACCAGTAATTCCTCTGAACTCATGCAGATACCCGAGCAGTGAGATAGTTTGAAGGGTTTTTCCAAGACCCTGCATGAGAAGGGTGCCATGCCAAATATGAGATCAAGGAGTTGATTTAAGCATAACCATATTAGAGTCAATAAGCATATTGATATGCTTAGCCAATAGTGAAGAGCAATAACAAAAGGCAAAGTAAGCACAAGACATACCATCTCGTCAGCCAATATCCCATTGATGCCATTCTCATACAAACGTATGAGCCAATTCAGTCCAGCTAGTTGGTAATCTCTCATCTTCCCTTTTATGCCTGCCAAGCAAACAAATGAGAATACAATCATTTAATATTTACATATAACAGTAATGTTTAGCGCATCTGATGAAATCGTACATGAGGCATTTTATTGTGATGGACTCACTTTGATAGGAAAGAAAGATGGCAACGACACTTGGACATGAACACTAGCATTCGATTCTAACAAGGATGAAAATATAACAATGTCATCTGGACATGAACACTGTTGTTCAATGCTGACAAGGATGCAGACGTAATCTAAGAACAAAACCAAAGCAATGAAATACGACAAGAACTAGCACAATGCACTTAGCTACGAGGAAAACCATCCAGGGCATTTCATAATGGCTTAGGCCAAGGTTCCAAATGTCAGAACTAAGCCAGTTCCAGCCAGCAGCGCAGTGCCGCGGTACAAGTTTACAACCATTTACCCACAGAAACAGGTAAAAACCATCTCATTTATGTATATAAAAAGATGAGATTCTGAACTCGAAACCAGGAACTGACAGTTAAATCAGGTAAATGTCACATCTCACATTTGATCCCTGTCCTTCCTCTGTAGGCTTAGTTTAGTTCCTCTACTTCAATAGCTCAAGTAGGTCCCTCTACTTATAATTTTTGGTCTTCTAGGAATTGTTTTGACCAAAAGCTGACATTACACAGCAGACTGGTGTTGCCTTGGGCCTTGGCTTGCGCTAGTGCACCTCAACTAAGTGAGCAGAATGGAAAAAGACATCTTTGCGGCTTACAGCCCCTAGTGTGAGTCAGCGTGCAAATCATCAACAATTTGATGTGCCACATCAGCTCATGGTCAAAATAATCTTGAATAGACATAAGATGTAGGTACAGGAACATATCAAATGACTAGTTTTAAAATAGGAGAATGAGAACTAGCAAATTTTATCATTGGATTGAATTTAGACGGCTCAGATGAAACACGAAAAGCCACCGACATTTAAAAAAACCATGAATAATTCCACTTTATACTTACGCCCTACCACCTTTTAGTGATATGGGCATTATGCTTTGATGTGCACCATTCAAAGTTGATTCAATGACCGAAATTGGAGTATCATTCTCCAATTTTGAAGGCAGTTCCTAGCAGCTATTTTGTAGTAGGGGTGATAAAATGTGTCCTGGTGAGCCAACAGACCAAATATGCCTTTAAAAAAAACAAAAGACCTACTCTCAGATTTCCTAAGTATGTTTTGCTAAAACAAGTCTCAGTGGAAGTTTCGAGAAAACTAATTTTATTCTGTTGCTATGTTTAGATGCCAATTAGGGAGTACGTTGTTCGAACAGGTTCAATTTGTGAAAAGGGTAATATCTGTTTTTGGTGATAGTCATTTATGTGATACAAGGTTATTACGGCGTCACCTCGATGACTAGGCGTCCTGTCGCCCAGAAATCGTCGCCAAGGTCTCTCGCCCAGCTATTCAGAGTTAGGCGCTCGCCGGGGACGACATGGCATCGCCAGGACGACCGGACGCCCAAGGCGTGTGGCTTGGCCGCTTGAGGTATGCAATACAACGGGCTACGGCCCACACCCAAACTCTACTCAACTTTACTCCTCTGCCCATTTGGCCACCGCCTCCCCTCTATGTCTTCCTCCCCGCCCTCATGCCCGCCGCCTCTCTCCCTCTCCTCTGCGTCTTCCTCCCCCCTCACGGCTGCCGCCTCTCTCCCCCTCCCTCTGCGTTGCCTTCCACCGCCGCCAACACACCTCTCCCGTGCAAACACTGCCTCCCCTGCACGAAGCACAATAAGCGACTTCTTCAACCGCCTCTACTCTGTTTTTCTTCTCCCTCTATTTTTCTTCCGCGTTATGTACATCATCCCTTCATAAGTACTAGTAATTTCTTGCCATGTGTTGAAAATGTTGTGTGCTATCTTCATTCAACTAAGTTTTTTTCCCCAGAATGCATAAGTTTTTGTTGTAGGATAATTGATGTCCACTTATGCTATAGAGTATGGACCTTGTTATGTTAATACTATTTGCTATTATGGACCTTGTTATGTTAATACTATTTGCTATTATGGACCTTGTTATTAAGTATTTTATTTTATGTCAGTTAACTTAGTTCTCTAATATAATTGTTCCAATCAAGATAATTGCTTGAGCTAATGCAGCATTTTTTTCATTGACACGCTGTCAGCTGAACCTTCCTGACAGATTTGACATATATAGCTTGGACCTCATATTCTTACAAATGGTATGTAGTATACCAAGTTGCCAACCCATTAATTTGTGCTATTATGTTGCATGATTATTTAATTTTTGGTCATATAAGGTATTATTTGTATTTATTAATACCGTCTAACTATTATCGTCTAACTATCGCCATGGCGGGCGCCTAGTCGACTAGGCGTCCAGACGCTCCGGGCTCGCCACGACTTGCCGGAACGCCACGACAACCTTGATGTGATATGGGTTATTGATTTTATTCTGTTGATCAGTTAGGATGCCAATTAGGGAGTACGTTGTTCGGGGGAAACAGGTTCTATTTGTGGGAGAGAGAGAGAGAGAGAGAGATCGATTTTGGTAATGCTCATTTTGTTGATATGGGTTTTTGCTGTTGGTGGCCAGAGACCATGAAAATGTGATTTTGCAAAAACTCAAGACAACCCCTACGTTCTAATGGATTTTTGCTGTTTGACACTGCATTGCATCGAAGCAACAGCTTTATACTTGGATGAGGGTGAATAATGAACACAATACCTACACAGCCTTCTCTTGTTGAAAACCTGCTTCATCTGCATCTCATCCAGTACACCAGCAAAATGAAGATCAAAATCTATTGATGGCAGGTAGGCTCTACATCATCATAACTGCCGCCGACTCTTAATCAGTACTGCCACCAAGATTTGCTCAAAAAATAGCAATAGATACTATCTTTCTTTCATGCCAATAAGAATTCCGGGAAAGGGAGTTGTTTGGAACCATGGCTTCACAACAAGGATGATAGACATTCATGTATCCAGATCATGTGATACATAAACACAACTCATTGCACTCTCGTGCAATACCCTACTTCTTTATATATAAAAAAAGAAACAGAGTAACTAAACCTATGCTAAATTCGCTGGTTCTCACTCCCCAACCTATGCTAAATTAGCTGGTTCTCACTCCCCACTCCATCCAGATCTCAAAGGATAAACCAGCAAGACACATAATGTAAAAGTAATCTTAAATGTTGATTGATTCAGTGCATGCAGTCACAATGAAATATACGCACTGTCCTATATCATTTTGACATAGAACATATGAACCTTCCACAGTAGAATAAACAATGATCTTTACATCAAATGTGTGTAAACAGGCAAGTAAAACCAAAGGTTCAATAGAATCATCAAGCAAACGCTCACATGATGGTTGTGAAACCAAGCGTGTTCCTCCTGCACCAGCAAGGGCATCTTCCTCCTCCTTGAGGTATTCTTCATCTTCCTCCTCCTCTGTCACCTTCGATGCATGACGCCCCCTATAGGTTCTGACCA
The DNA here is from genome assembly GCA_036346575.1 of Dendrocalamus sinicus. NCBI lineage: Eukaryota > Viridiplantae > Streptophyta > Magnoliopsida > Poales > Poaceae > Dendrocalamus > Dendrocalamus sinicus. The sequence goes on along the minus strand of JAYEVI010000039.1, from coordinate 65,708 downwards.
CATTAGCAAAGCAAAAAAGACATACGAATAACAACAAAATACATAGCACTTAAGGAAACAATTAACTGGATGTCCTTGATAAATACATCTGAGCATCGCAGTAAGTGGTAACATGTTCCAAATTATTAAAAAAAACAGGTAGCAAATATCACGCAAGGTGGTCTTTCCTGCATTAACTCATGAATTCATCAGCTGCTTTGATTTCAGATAGCGTTAGTGCACAAAAAAATGCTGCAAGTTATATGTGCTCGTCAAAATTCACATAAGGTTAACAAGATAAATGATAAAATGACGACCGTTAGATACATGTTATAAGTTTGTGAATCATGATATATTCCCTCAAATTGAAACCCTGCCTAATTTTAACAGTTCATCCATTTAAAATAAAATAAAATGTGCAGTTATACTGTTCCAAAACAGAAACTTTTTTCTTTACGACCCTGAACATATTTCAGTTATGTGAATGCCTTATATGATATCTTGGAGTCCATCAAGACTATGCAGAAGAAACGGGAACTGCAAGCCTACATCATTGCCAGGTCTCAAAGATGGAAAACATTGTATATGTAATAAAAAATCCGATTGGCAGTATTGTAACAGATTGTTACCATTCCACTTCCTTTGATGGAAAATTAGGGGCTTAGGGCATCCATCTTTATCAACAAAACAAAATGAATTTTTACCGTCCACGTGGCTTCTTCTCCGTAGATTGGTTTCCTTTCGCAAAATGAGAAAATATTTCAGTTTGCTGCAAGAGGTACTTCAGTCGTCCCTTCCCCTTGTTGTTCTGTTCATGAATTTAATTCTCAACATGCTATCATAATGTTCAAAGCCATAATGGAAATGCAGCATTTATGAAAGCGTCAAACTAGAGAAGACTACATCCAAAAAACATGTGCCGATGAAATATTCCTGTTCATAGGTTTATATCAAGGGGGCAAGAGAATGTAACAAACCATGTCAGCATCAATGGCAGCATTTTGAGTATCCAGTATTTGCTGGATTTTCTGCTTTTTGAGCTTCTGCATCTCCCTGAGTTTCGCTCGCTCCCGCTTCCCAACCTCTGCATTTACGGTGGCATCTTCAGACTGCAATTGAAGATGGCAAGCAACTCGGTGATGCTGAGAAACACTGAAATCAACTGTCCCTTTGGCAACAAGAAACTACGCTGATTTCCTTAAGAAACTATTTTGATAGCAAACATCTAGTGCAAAGCTTAAACATTTTGCTGAAATGTACAGTCTGCACAGGACCCAAAAAAACAAGGATGCACACTACACCGAAGATGAACTAAACTAAGCACAACCTCCTAATTACCAATCAAGGCCCAGTTTTTCCAGAGAACTACAACCCACGCATGGACAACAGCTAAATTCCTAGAATCTAGATGACTAGGCCACCCCTCCAACGCCTATCAGAGTATAAACTGTATCAGATTACTTCACAGCTAAACACAGGGCAAATAATTCGAGCATGATAATCCAGCGCCAATCCCAGCCCAATCACCTCCACCTATCACCAAAATCAAACAGAATCAACCTCCTCTCCAGCTTCTCACCCGACTACAACCCCAAAAGGCATTACAAAGCCCTTCCTTAGTCTATATATATAACAAAGCATTACAAAACCCCGCTCACCTCGTCGTCACCCACCTTCCCGGCGACGGGTTCGTCGTCCTCTGTGGACTGCGACTCCTCCTCCTCCCCACCCCCGTCGTCGTCGTCGTCGTCATCCGCGCCGACGCCCGTGGTGACGGCCTCGATCTCCTCCTCGTCCACCTCCTCCTCCTCCCCGACGGCCTGCTCCCCATCCGCCTCCGCCTCCGGTTCCTCGTCTCCGTTCGATCCCTCATCCTCCTCCTCCTCCTCCCCCTCCTCCTCCTCCTCTTCGCCGGGAGAGGTGGAGACCTCCTCCTCCTCGTCGTCGCCGTCGTCGTCGTACTTCGCCGGCCTCCCCATCGAAACGCGTCGAGGAGGGGCTAGGGTTCGGAACAGAGTTGGATCGGGTGGAGAAGCTTTGGGGAATTGGGTTTTGCAATTTCGCTTTTGTCGCTGCGTGGCGCGGGGTATCTGATGAAATGAAATGAAACTGGGGGGGCGGGGAGAGAAAAGGGCGGAGGGAGTTTTGCGGATTAGTCCCCAACAAATTGAATAATTTGTTTCCGCCATGTGTGGGTGGGCGCTTGAGTGAGTAAGGCTTGCTTAGTGGGCCGGCCCATAAGCCTGACCGACTGCTTTGCAGTTTCATCTAATGGGCTCTTTTGCGCTCCTGGTACGCATTGGACTCTTTTCCCCTTAAGAACTGTGCACCTTTTTCTCAAAAAAAAAAAATGTGCACCTCGGAGGCTCAGATTTGAACGTGAAAACCGCCTAAATATTTGCAAACTATGAAAATCGTGTCTTAAAAGTTTTCAAATTTTCAAAAAATATCATATGTAGGGGTGAGGATATTCTTTAACCATGCAACTACTATTCGTAATAAATTGCCTTTTTCATAGCTTGCGAATGAGATTGAGTCTGATCCTGAAATTTTGTACGGTTAAAGGATATATGCACTCCTGGATATGTTTTTTTTTTAAATTCACATCACATGATGATTCTTCTTTTTCATAAGACAAAACATGATGCTTCTTCAATGACTTGGTATAAACATTAACAGGTTTCAAAAAATAGCAACACTAGTCATGTACTCCCTCTGGTTCAAAAAAACATGTCGTTTTGGGATATGTGCAATTAAACTTTTAAAACTGTGGCTATCGTTATCTTTTTAAATATTTAGATTGAATACATAAAAATTATATGTGTAAATTTATCTTAAAAATACTTTCATAACATTATAATCTTATTGGGCTTTATAAATATATTATAATAGAAATTAGTGGCCAAAGTTGCTTTTTGAGTACTATGTCGACATCCAAACAACATACTTCCTCCGAGCCAAAATATAGGTCATTTTTGACTTTTTATGGTCTCTAATGTAAAACTTTGACTATGATTTATTATCATAATATACTAGCAATAATATATATATATATATATTATGAACGAATTTTGCAAGTCAAATCCAACTATATTATTTTTATGTAGTCAATCTATATACTTTAACATATATTAATAGTTAAAGCCTAAAAACTTTGACCATATGGAATCCACAGCGACCTACATTTTGGGACAGAGTGAGTATTTTTGTAAACTGGAGGGAGTATTTAAGATAACCATGTGTGCAATCAACCCTAAAATACCATATAGAAGGTACAATGAAACACGCACAACACTTACAGATTAAACATGGTGTACACACAATATGTGGTGTGTTTAATGGTTCGCGGTACCAGGGCTAGGATTGATACCTAACAAGGTCAATGGTAAGTAAATAGTGTGTGGTGGGTTAGTTCTAATAATATGTGGACAAATTGATAAATATCCTTAAGATCTATACTTTTTGCAAAAACATGTGGGGTAGGTTATTTTTGCTTGCATCCCCACTAGTGGTTGGCAAATTTGTTCTGTTAGCACAAATTTTGATAGCGTGACTAGTGCACAGTATCCCGTCGAGTTCTATCTCGACGGGATAGCAACCTACCACTGGATCATGTTTTATCAGACGACCCACAACTCACCTCAACTCGCGTATAGTGTTCACTTCCAGTGCCCACTCACAGACATTGTCTTCCATTGCGGGATCCCGACACCTTGCCTCATCGTCCACCTCCTCCGGTTTTCCTCTGCATCGCGTGATACCTCGCCATTGTCTTGTGGTTGCGCGCATGGAAGCGCGCAGTGAACAACTCTAGTCTTCCACCCCTCGTGTGGCAGCATAGTATGGTGTTACCGGCTTCCTGCACGATTTGGTGAATTTCGTCAACATCCTCCTCCTCATGAAGGGGAGCCATTTGTCATCCTCCTATATGCATGGAGGAACCTGTCGCCATCCATGAGCACAACACTGCATCAAGCTGGTCACTGTCCTCCACCACTCTGACCTATAAAAGATTTCAAAACCTGGAACATATCAAAGTTTTAGGATTAGTAAAGTAATTGAAACTTGTACAAACTGAAACATATAAAAGTTTTAGAGTACAAAGTTGTTTCCATTGGTACAATAACTCAACAAGTTTCAGTCCAGTTTCATATTTTGGATAAAGTTTCACGAAAGTTCTAAGAGTTTCACTCATGTTTGAAAGAGTGTCAAAACTAAATATCAAATCTCAAAGTAAGTTTCATGTTTCAAAACTAAAAGTCATATTTCAAAGAGTTTCAAAACTAAAACATCAAACCTCAATGTGAGTTTCATATTTGAATCTCGAAATTCACTTCTAAAACTTAAAGTTTCAAAATTGAAATTTGCTGAAACTTCATGTTTGACCATATATCATCACAGAGTGTCACTGGTGCACAGTATATTATAGACATGCATCTCGATAGGATAGATCTCTGTCATCTGATCCATTCTAATCGGACAATCTCGCACATGCTCTTACACGAGGACATGCATGCGCCCATTGTCATCCGTGAGCACGAGGCCCCATTGTCATCCACAAGCACGATGCCCCATTGTCCTCCTCCTTTGCACAAGGGGACCCTTCACCATCCATGAGCACAAAACCTATCAACGTCCTCCTTTGCACATTAGGAGTCGATCGTCCTCTTGCCCTTTGGCATATCAAAAGTTCCAGAACCTGAAAACATATCAAAGGTTTAGATTTAAGAAAAAAAAAGTTAAAACTAAAACATATCAAAGTTTCATATTACAAAAAGTTTTCAACAATACAACATCTTACCATGTTTGAGTCAGGTCTCAAGTTTCGCCTAAAGTTCACTCAAGTTCCATAGAGTTTCAATCATAAAACTTTAATACATTTGGTCATGATACCTTATGAAACTTGGCCATGAAATCATATGAAACTTGGTCATCAAAACTCATGAAACTTCATGAAACTTCATGAAAATTCGTGAACCTTAATCATGAGACTTGGACATAGGACCTCATAAAACTTCATAAAATTTAGCCATGAAACCTAGTCAATTTAAGCACGAAACCCTTGAAACTTTATGAAATCTCATGAAACGCCATAACACTTATTCATAAAAACACATAATGAAACTTACTCAACTTAAGCATAAAACCTTCTGAAAACTTTATAAAACCTCATGGGACACCATGAAACATAGTTAAATTACACATGAAACCTTCTGAAACCACATAAACAACATGAAACTTAAATATGAACACTAGTCAATTTAGACACGAAGTCTCCTGAAACTTGATGAAACATCATGAAAACTAATCATGAACCTCATGAAACATAGTCAATTTAGGCGTGAAACCTCTTGAAACTTCATGAAACACCATGAAACTTAATAATAAAATCTAGTCAATTTAGTCATGAAACCTTCTGAAACTTTATGAAACATCATGAAATACTATAAAACTTAATCATGAAACTTAGTCAATTTAGGCATGAAATCTTCTAAAACTTTATGAAACCTCATAGAACACCATGAAACTAGTCATGAAATATAGTTAATTAAGGTATAAAACCTCTTGAAACAACACCTGATCATCAAGAATGAAGCGCTATGTGCCAACAAGAGGAAATTTCGAGCTTCAAATGCAAGTTTATGTTTCATGCAACTTTCAAGTTTCTAAAGTAAGTTTTATGCAAGTTTCGAGTTTAAAATGAAATTGCAAGTTTTGAAAACAAGTTTCACGCAAGCTTTGACAATCTTCAGCAAGTTTCAAGCTAATTTCATGTTTTAGATATTTCAAAGCATCTAGTTTCGCTATAGGTACATGTTTGAAGCCAAAAAAATCAGATCCCAAAAAATAAAAAAAATACTAACAATAGATCTGCAGCCCAATTACTTTTACCTTGTACCTTAGAAGTAGTTTATAGCTAGTAAAATCCTTCATTTGTAATTCGATTTATGTTCATCTACTAAAGCGATTTTAAGTTACTTATGCCAACTTCATCTTGTTGTCGCACATGGAACTCTCTTCCAGTGACATCATCAGACATTGACCCTTTGCCAATTTACTGGAAAATCGACTGGCACATTGCATACATCGCTAAGAGGTACCCTTCATAGGGATGTGGTGCTTGTCATGCCTGAAACACTTTGCTGATGGTAATACTCCTAAATTAGATAATATATAACCCAAAACTACAAAATCACCTCACACAAACCAATGGGGAGTTCCTCAGTAGGCCTGATCATATCCTAGCTAAATTTGGTGGAGATGACATCATTATTGACTTGGTTGCTGCTGAAGACCATGGGGGACATGGGAGGATTCGTGGAAGTATGAAATAGAAATGGGCAAGCCGTTGTGTTGTGGTTTTGATGCATCGAGTGAGGAGAGAGAGATGGAGGGAAGATTTGCGAGACGCACGTGGGAGTGTGATTCTTACTATTCCTCGGAAAGGATTGAATGGTTCGAACATGCCCTGTTATTTTTTGTCAGATGGTATAGCTTTTTCTAGCATTTCTCATTTTTGACATGTGAGACTTGAAACGTAATGTTCTGGTTTGTTCCACATTTACATTTAAAAAATAACACCATAGATTCAGGCAACAGTGGTGGTTGTGGCAGTGGTGTTATCATCTCCAATTCTATGCAATGTAATGCGGCAAATCTGGCAACACAATCACTTCTTTTGCTGAATATCTATAGGTATAATTTCATAAAATTCAGATTGAACTTTGAAGAACATGTCTTGGTTGCAGACTTTTCTCCATTTTAAATGGCCTCATCAAGCTACCGGTTTGCAATACCGCGAACCGTCTAGAATTCCAGGCTCGAGCATGCATTTATTTTCGGCAAAAATGGATATATGGCACTCCAAAAGATTGCACTTTGAAAAATACATCTCCAAAACATGAAATTGAAAATTTGCCATGTCAAAACTCCGTTCTTTAGATTTTTGCTACTTTTGGACACTTTTGCCCTTCCCCCATCTTCCTCATGGCCAACCATCACCACCGCTTCTCCGGCGAGCTCCAATCACGCCATCTTATCCTCTCCGTGAGCCACACCATCTCCTTTGCCGCCACCATGAGCCGCACCACCTCGTCATCATTGCCGTGAGCCCATGCTTCTTCTTCCCCCTTCTTCCTCCTGACCTCATGACGAGATGAGCCCCCAAGACCGGCGGCAGCGAGCCAAACCCTGCGATGGCAACACGTTGCAAGGAAGACCCCGAGACCGGCGGCGGAGAGCCGGATCCCGTGGTGACAACCTCGGATCTAGCTTGCGCAGGGCTAGGCGACGTCGGGGAAGAATGTCACACGGCTTGCGCTCGTGGTGGTAGCAATGGGCTCACGACAATGATGAGGTGGTGTGGCTCATGATGGCGGTGAAGGAGACAGTGTGACTCATGGCAAGGAGGAGGCGACGCAGCTGGAGCTGGCTGTAGAAGCGATGGTAACGGTTGGCTAAGAGAAAGATGGGAGGAGGGAGGGCATAGTGTCTAAAAGAAGAAAAATATGAAGAAGCAAAATTTCAATTTCATATTTTGTAGTGGCGTTTTTTAAAGTACGATATTTTGGAGTGCATGTATCCGACTTTACCTTTATTTCAGAAAGATGGGAGGAGGAGGGCATAGTGTTTAAAAGAAGAAAAAACTCATCGCTGCGATTCTTTTGATTCAGATTCTCTTCAGAAGTGTCAAAATATCAAGAGAGAAATGAGGAGAATCCTGAATCAATATTTTGTAGTGGCGTTTTTAAAGTAAAGACGATATTTTTGAGAGTGCATGTATCCGAAATATCAAAATTTCTTTATTTCCACATAGAAGAACAAATAATTAGGAAAAAGAGAGAAGAAGACAGAGAAGCCACAAAGCCACGAGCTGAACAGCGAAGTCAGAATCCAGAGGCGGCTCCCACCAACCACGGCGGCGGCGGCGGCGACGGCGGTCACGGAAGGGGGATCAGCGGCGGCGATGGCGTCCGTGGCCGCGGCGGAGGGCGCGGCAGCGGCGGCGGCGGCGCTCCGGTCGGTGCTGTCGCGCGCGCAGCAGGCGGCGGCGCGGTCGGGGCGCGCCCCGGCGTCGGTGCGCGTGGTGGCGGTGAGTAAGACAAAGCCGGTGGCCGTCATCCGCGGCGCGTACGACTCGGGCCAACGCTGCTTCGGCGAGAACTACGTCCAGGAGCTCCTCGACAAGGCGCCCCAGGTTAGGTCACTCCCTCCCTTCGCTGACCCTACGAAAAAGCTCTAAACTTTTTCCCCCTTCTCGCTATGTTGAACTGCCGATTAGAACTTGGATGGATAACAAGTTGTTAATTAAGCTCATACCTAAGTTTCGATGATTGGAATGGGGAGACCCATAGCCGTATATAGGAGCTCATTCTTGATGTAAGCTTATAGGAATAGAATCATGTGTGTTTTAAGTTGTTCCGTTTAGCCGCAATTGCATGCATATCAAAGAGTTAACCCTCACAGTCGATCGTAGTTTACAGGGCGTATATGATAGCTGTAAATGTTGATAAGTTTGTTCTATGCAATGTGTACATCTTATCCGTTAGTACACCCAAATATCCTTGTCCGCTTTGATTGATCCTGGTAGATATACAGAAACTCTGTTGGTGTTCAAATGTATCTTCAGTAATTGATACTGGAGTAGCAATATGCTGCAATGCTTGAACAATTCACTGAGAACTCCTCCATGTTAACATGGGAAAATGAGTCCATACCAGAGTGTATAAAAATTTTCTGGTACAGGGGGCCTATATGGAACATTCTGTCGTCAATCATTTTCTCACTTTTTTACTAGAACAATCTAGGTCCAAATATTTTGGCCACCTTTTTGCAATAACCATTGACAGTTGAGAACTCTTAATTATTTTTGGAGAAATTTTCAAACAGTTTAAATTTCTATATATTTTCATGGTCCAGGAGTTCTCATTGGACATGCTTCCTAGTCCTTGCAGTCAATGATCTAATCCTCTTTCAGCCATTTAGTTGTCTAAGCAAGTTTTCTTCTTGTTGCAGCTTCCAGAGGATACTGAGTGGCATTTCATTGGGAACCTGCAAAGCAACAAAGCCAGATCCCTCCTAGGTTAGTGTCTGCTTTCTTGTTTGCATATTCTGCCAGAGACAGAGTTTTCAAATCTTGACTTCCAGTTACTTAGATTTTCTTGTTGGCTTGGTAGTTGCGATATAGCATACTGCACTAGGTTTTTTTATACCGCCCTATTTGATCTATCCTAGATATATGCTTTTGGGGAAAAACATAATGCAATAAATTAGGGATATTTCTTCTTTTACTTTATACCACATATTACTACTTATCAAAAGGGTTGTCAATTCTATACAGATGTCAGATATTTGATAGCTTCTCTAACTTAAGGTTCGTTCTTGAGGTACTGTTTCTTTTCTTGTTTTTTAACCTACAGCTGGTGTACCAAATCTTGACATGGTTGAGAGCGTAGATGACGTGAAGGTATATAATCAATTTAATCTTTTCTTGTGGTTTCTTAAACTGCAATTCTTTCTAGCTTCATGAAATATTGGTATTTAAGGCACTCACCCATCAGTAATTATCTCATTGTAGTTACTTTCTAATAAGGTATCCTTTCCTTGGTCAAGGAAAAATATGTTCTTCCAGACTTCATGCATATCAACACCCTAGTAGAACTTTTTTGTTTCAAACTGGACATTCCCTTTCATAATGTACAATCAATTCATGCCTATATTGACCTTCATTTTTATCATATTTTGTGTAACAATATTTTGTTGCATCTCTTAGGATTAGTTAGGAACAAAAAGTTGCAATATGATTCCATTCATCTTGTTGCCAGATCTTATTCTCAATCTTGCATCTGTAACCAGATTGAATGTAATATATGTTCTTTCAGATTGCTAATCGTCTTGATCGAGTGGTAGCTGACTTGGGGAGAAAACCTCTTAAGATCTTGGTCCAAGTAAACACCAGTGGAGAAGAATGTGGGTACTCTAATTTCCCTTTTCAATACAGTTGTGAACTTGATTTCTAATATCGATGGAATCTCTGAATGTCACCACTTTGGGCTTGCTATGGAATTTTTCAATGTGCAAACTTGTGGTCCATAGTTTTGACATTGATACACAACACATTGTTTATAGTTATGGATAATTATTTGTAAGTGATCAGTGTTGTGGCTACACACTAAACAATATAGATAAGACTACCGGGGAACCACCTAGGCGGCTTCCAGAGCTCAATGAGTATGGGGAAATGTGAACTGCCTTGGGACTAGATAGCCTTTTCCCAAAAAGTATCCGTCATGCCTTCCCCATGAGGCTTAGACATGCTTTTATACTCTTAAGGAGGCTTATTACAGAACTGACCATACTTTGGCCTACTTTTACAAGGGCAATTTTGTCATTTTCTTCTCCTAAGGTTACACAAATACCCCTACCCAGATCTATCTACACAGGGGTAGGACTGGTATTTGTGCTGCACAGTAACCCTCTGCTGGGCTGATCAAGCCATATTACTGGCGCGTTGGGCCGAGTGGGCCCCGGAGGGGGCCGTCCACCAACAATCAATTTTTGCTGTATGGCAGCATATTATCCCTGTCTGTGAGCATTGCCAGAGTGAAGATCTGTAGTTCTCAAACTCTGTTACTATTTTGCAGCAAAATTTGGGGTAGATCCCTCGGGGTGTGTAGAATTAGCAAAGCATGTCAAATTGAGCTGCCCAAATCTTGTATTTTCTGGTTTGATGACAATTGGGATGCTTGATTACTCCTCAACTCCGGAGAATTTCAAGGTTATATTCTGAAACACAAACTTAGTTGGACTGATATGCTTCATAGGGCTAATATGTATGCCATTTGTTGAATGCCTAGACACTGGCTAATTGCCGTAAGGAGATATGCAAGGAACTTGGAATACTAGAAGAGCAGTGTGAGCTGTCAATGGGCATGTCTGCTGATTTTGAGCAAGCGGTAAGGAACAGATTACAAGAAGAGAACTAAGAGATGTGATAGATAACTAATGTCTAATGACATGTACTATTTTTGTGTTTGTACAGATTGAAATGGGCAGCACAAATGTTAGAGTTGGATCAACCATATTTGGTGCAAGAGAATACCCAAAGAAGAACTAGGATGATTATATGTTCATGTTTTGTTGCGACACTGTATGCATAGAATGTGTACGATTCTCCTCTAAACAGATGCAATATTGATAATAAATATGTATCCATTTTCTCCAACATTTACACTTTGACATTACACCAGGTGCCATTAATAAGAATATTGTTTTGTCATGGTGTCTCTTTTTGTTATCAAACATTTAGGCAGCACAGGAATTCCAATTCTATTCTTGGTTCTTTTGCTGTATGCTGCCTGATTCATCATTAGCTTCCCAATAGCCTCTACATCAAATACTCCTAAATTCTTCAATGGTTGTGATCAGCATGATCTCGGCAGCCTAAAAGTAATTAACATTTTTCTGATATTGTAACTGTATCTTCTTGGAGCCTTTCTTTATACCTTGACAACATCAAACCGTACTTGGCATCCGTCTTTGTTCTGTCGTCCTGTACTTCCAGTTGATTCAAGATTCATCGTTCATCTTTACCTTCTTCCGTATAAAGGCTTCAGATATCTCAGTTGGCACATCAGAAAAGGTACCTACTGGGATCATCCTTGAAGTCTGAAGAGACTTCTTGCATATACGCTTTGCAAGCACTGCCCTGTGCAAGCAGCACAGTGCATATCATTGGCCAGCCCCCCAAGCCACTTTAGCTCTTCACTCACCTTAAGGCCATAGTCACTTAACCTTGTAGCAGATTGATAGATGCTGATAACTCAAGGCAGGAATCAGAAAGATAAGGAAGGAAAGCAAAAAAGAAAGAAGAAGAACAATTTCATGCATGACTATCTTCAACTTTAATGCATTTGACTTCTGTTTGGAGTCAACCGTTATAAGCATCCTCTCTTCTTGATGCCCTCATGGCCTTTCATGATTCATCAGCAACAGAAGATATGTTCCTTGTGTGATGTGCTATCAAGTATATAGTGCTCATTCTCATGTATTATGGAGGGAATCGTCATTTGCCCAATGATCTGTGAATTTTCCCATGTTAGTTTCAACTCTTGTGAAAATTTCCGTGCTATATACTCATTTCGCTATCATTGTCTCTCTCTCTAATTTCTGACATTCCATGCTTCCAGTGAATTTCTCAAAAGAATTTGTGATCTACATCAAAGTTCTCAATACCATACTATTTGTCCAACAATGGTCAGAGGCTCAGAGCTTGGGAGAGAAGCTTTTGGTCACAAGAAACTCCCAAGCTTTCTGATACAAGTTGCATGGATGTACAATACAATTGATATGCCAATTGCAGTATCCATTCCATTTCTTTCATCAGATATCATGCCCCAAGTGTCTCCCAAGCTTTCTGATACAAGTTGCATGGATGTACAATACAATTGATATGCCAATTGCAGTATCCATTCCATTTCTTTCATCAGATATCATCATGCCCCAAGTGTCCAAGGTTCCATGTCTCCCACAGGCTGCCACGTATCTGAGATCTCTTCTTTTTTTTTTTGAAAGGGAAAACCTTGTTTTCTAACCAAAGGCTCTAGGCGAATCGCCAGAGACCAGGGCAGTGACAAATTCGGGGACTTGGTTCATAAACACCGCTGAACCCGAGCAGACAGCGCTCGCCCCATACGAAGCTAGGCAATCAGCCACTTTGTTGCATGATCTCGGACAAGCCCGGACCACACACTGCACAAATGCCTCATTGATAAACTTTCTGATCTGGCGGAATAGACACCCATCGACACTCCTGTCCATCTCTGTTGAAGTCAGTCCTTTCTGCAGGCTTGTTGCATCTGTCTCAAGAATTATACGGCCCATTCCCAATTCTGCAGCTCGACGAAGGCTCATCAACGCTGCCATGGCTTCAGCCTGCAAAGGACTCGCCACTCTCTCCAACTTCCCACAACCCCCCTCCAGAAACTCCCCTTCTTTATTACGAGCAAAAACCCCATCCACCGCTTGTGTGCTAGCCCGAATGATGCATCCACGTTGATCTTGTACATGTCATCAGGTGGGGTTTCCATTTCAAAATACTCTTTGCTCCCTTCTGGCCCTTTGTTTTTTTGAGTTTGTCAAAATCATTGACATAATAGCCGACTAGTGAAACAATTTCTGGGCCCGAGGCTCTTCTTTCTCCAGCATTCACTTTGTTTCTAGCTGACCACCAACGCCAGAGCAACACCCAAACCCGCATCTGAGTTCCTGCTTCAAGGCTCCAGATCGCTCTCACTGTTTCCTTTGCCGTGCTACAGCTAACAAGCTTGGAGCGCACCTGCTCCAAATTCATCAAACGCCAGCATTCTTTTGCTCCTTTACATTTCAGAAACAGGTGGCCGCCATCCTCATCAGCTCTAGTGCACATCGGGCATAAAGTTTCACGCTTAATTCCCCTCCGTGCTATGTTCCTCCCGACTGGCAAACTGTTGTGTGCAAAGCGCCACACAAATATCCTGACTTTATTTGGCACTTCAAGCCGCCAAATTCTCTTCCAGTCAAAACTAGCGTCATCTTCCTTATCCAAATTTGATCCGAAGCATCTCTTGCTTTTTCATGTTCCCTCTTCCTCACTGCCACCTTATAAGCTGACTTGACCAAAAAGACCCCTTTTGGATCAAACTGCCAAGCTGGCCAGTCATCACTTTCAGCATCCGTTTGAAGAGCTAGGATGGTTTTTGCATCCGACTCCCAGAATATGTCCTTCACCAAATCCTCATCCCAAGAGCCAGTGGCCGGGTTCATGAGTTCGGACACTCGTGTCAAGACAGAGGCTCTTCTGGGGGTCGCTGTTTTGCGGGTCCTTCCAGCAGGGATCCAAGGGTCAGACCAAATCTGAAGCGAGTTACCATTACCTACCCGCCAAACCACTCCCTCTTTAAGCAGATTGGCTCCCTGCAGAATACTTCTCCAAGTATAAGAGATGCCCTCTCTTGCACTACATTGCAAAATGTTACAGTTTGGGAAGTATTTGGCCTTTAGAACTCGACTGCACAGGGATTCCGGATTTGTTAGGATTCTCCACGCCTGCCGGGCAAGCATGGCTAGGTTAAAGAGGTGAAGATCACGGAACCCAAGGCCCCCTCCTTCTTTGGTAAAGTCAGCTTGTCCCAGCTCAGCCAGTGTATTTTGTTTTCTTTGTCATTCTGGTTCCACCACCACCTTCCTATCACAGAGTTTAGCTCATCACAAAGACCTTTCGTCAGATCAAAGCACGACATGACATATGTTGGGATTGCTTGGGCCACCGCCTTGATTAGAACCTCCTTGCCTGCCTTTGATAAGAGCTTCTCTTGCCACCCCTGTATCCGCCCCCAAACCTTCCTTTTGATGTACCCAAAGGCTGCTTTGCGTGATTTGCCAATAGACACAGGGAGCCCCAGATACTTCTCATTTTTTGCTTCCTGTGAGATGCGGAGTTCGGTCCGGATTTGGTGTTTGTCTTCTTGGCCTGTGTTAGGACTGAACAGGACAGAAGACTTGTCTCTATTTATCACTTGACCTGATGCTCTCTCATACACATCTAGGATCCTTTGTAATTCTCTAGCATCCTCCTTCTGTGCACGCATCAAGATGAGGGAATCATCAGCAAAAAACAGGTGGTTTATCCGTGGCGCCTCCCTACAGACTCTGATCCCCTCAATCTTACCATCCTCCTCAGCTTTTTGAAGCATGGCCGACAACGCCTCAGCGCAAAGAATAAATAGGTAGGGACTCAGAGGATCACCTTGTCGTAGTCCCCTCTGAGGAATCACTCTGTTCGTGTACTGGTCATTTACTTTGATTCGGTAAGACACCGTGGTGACACAGAGCATGATGCGCTCTACCCATCTTTCATGGAATCCCATCTTCTGCATCACTCTTCTCAGGAAGCCCCATTCCACCCGATCATATGCCTTGCTCATATCAAGTTTTATGGCTGCGACTCCCCTTCTTCCACTCTTGCGCTGGTGTAAGTAATGAGTGAACTCGTAGGCCAACAGTACATTATCCGTGATCAGGCGGTTGGGGATAAAAGCACTTTGTGAAGGTGAGATGATCTCCGGCAGGATACCTTTTAGCCGATTTGCAAGTACTTTTGAAATGAGCTTGTACGCCACGTTGCAAAGACTTATGGGTCTTAGGTCCTTCAGTTTCTCCGGTTTGCTAGTCTTGGGTATCAACACAATCACTGTATCATTCCAGCCTGTTGGCATTGAACCCCCATTCAGTACTCCCAGGACCTCCGTCTTCACTTTGTCCCCTACCAACGACCAGAACTTCTTATAGAAAATTGCTGGAATTCCATCAGCACCAGGAGCTTTCAGATCCCCCATGCTTTGCAAGGCCTTCCACACCTCCTCTTCCGAGAAAGGCACAAGCAGACCCTCATTCATGACATGAGAGACCCGCCTTTGCACATGCTCGATCACCTCCTCCACATGATCTCCTGCAATTGACATAAAAAGATGCTGATACTGGTTAGCGATAAACATTTTTAGGTCCTTCCCCGCCACCACAGCGCCACCCTCATCCACCAACTTCCCCACATGATTTTTACGTCTTCGCTCCGAAGCTTGGGCATGAAAGAACTTTGTATTGCGGTCCCCCTGTATCAGCCAAGAGGAATGGGTGCGTTGTTTCCAATACACATGTTGTTGATCCAACAACCTCTCCAGTTTGTATCGCAGCCCGTGCTCTTTATTAACTTGGTCCTGGCTGATCCTCTCCCTTCGACATCGCTCAAGATTAGTCTTGGCTATTCTAATCCGCTTCTCGAGCTCTCCCAGGACACTCCGGTCCCACTCCCATAGCTCAACCAGTAACTGTTTTTGAATTTCCATCAGGCTTGCATCCCCCACCTCAAGAGCATTACACCAAGCTTCTCCTACCCTCTCCACACACTCTTCTTCCTCCATCCATCTTGCTTCAAATTTTTTCATTATTTCCATTGGTTTGTTCCAGTCCTTTTTCTCCCTCCCTCCCGTGTCCACGATGACAGGCCTATGGTCAGAATGTCTTGGATCACCATTCACAATTCGAACTAGGGAAAATTTGGCTCTCCAAGAGCTATTCGCCACCGCCCTGTCTAGTCTTTCCTTTACAAAGCTCTCCGCTCTGTGGTGAAGGTTTCTCCAAGTAAAGACATCCCCAACAAACCCAAGATCGTGCAGGTCGCAATCCACAAGAGCTTCGCGGAAGCTCTCCATACACCTCTCCGATCTCGGGGGGCCGTCCTCCTTTTCACAATTGAACATGATTTCATTGAAGTCACCACTGCACAGCCATGGGAGGTTGCTTCTGTTTTTCAAAATTCTCAGTAACTTCCATGTTTTGTCCTTCTCCTCACTCCTTGATTCACCATAGATGCCGGTGAATCGCCATTGAAAGCCGTCCTCTTCCTTCACAGTTGCCTCAATGTGGTACCTAGACATGCTCTCCATCGTTAGGTCGACTCCTTTTCTCCAGAACAACGCCAAACCTCCGCTTGCACCCACACTGTCCTTGACACACATATTCGGCATATTTAACCTCCACCGCAAGCTCTCCAACCAAGTGCTATTATGTTTTGTTTCTGACAGAAATAGCACATCCGGGGCCTCCTTCTTCTGGACATCCAGAAGACCGCGAACTGCCGGGCCACTCCCCAAACCCCGGCAGTTCCAAGCTATTATCCTCATTGGGACTGGCAGGACTGCCCAAGCAATCCCACCTCCACATTGTTGTGCTGCTCCTCCTCCCCTTTACTTATACTAGCCCCCAAGCATAGCTTTTTCTTCCTATCCACACCCTCCTCACAAGCCTCCTGTGCTGGTCTCTTCTTGTGCTCATCTCCCATAGCAAAGTCAGATCTCCCCTTTCCCGAAGCAGTCCGGGGGCGCCGCTTGAAAGTCGCCTTTTTTAGCACACTCGACAGACCATCCGAACCCCCCCAACTCCCCCCTCCCGAACCCCCCTGCAGTGCCACCTTTATTGCTTCTGAACTTCTTTCATCAGCTACCTCTCCCCCTTCCCCCTTTGCACCCTCAGCTCCATCCACCTCCATACCGGATTTGTCTTCACCTTTCTCCCCCACAAATGCCCAACAGGCTACCCGATCCTCCCCCCCTCAAGCTCCACCTGATCAGTTCTAAGAGTGCACACAAGGGCCGGCTGCTCCTCCACCCCGACAGGAAGTTCCTCAACCTCATACGTTGAGGTAGTTTTGGCACTGCCACCGGAGACTGGCAGTGAAACCCTTCCCGCTTTTTTCTCCCCTATCGCTTGGTCCTCAAATTCCAACCTCCTTTGCATACCACCCCTCTCCACATTTGCCATGATTTTGAGTGGACTTTCACCATCATCCTTCAGCTCCCCCTCATTTTCACCAGTGACTTTCCGAGAGCCATCACTGCTAGCATCCATTTTAGTCCCTCGCTTCTTCCCCCAACTCGCTTCCTTCCGGTTCTGTTGACTCCCTCCTGAATTTCCCCCTTCCGACCATCTCCCTCTACCCTCCCTCTTTCTTGACGGGTTTACCCGCAGCCAGTCCCCAAACTGCCTCTCCTCCTGTCGCCAAGAACCGCCATCACAATCCTTTTCCACATGACCTAAGAGGCCACACGAGTAGCAAAAATTTGGAAGGAATTCGTACTTGAAACTACACCAGCAATCCCCTTCACCGTCCCCCTTCTCCATTGTGATTCCCCGATCCAGAGGTTTTCTGATGTCGATCAGAACCTTTATTCTAAGGAATTCCCCCACTGCAAGATCATTTTCATCTTTGTCTACATCCAGAAACTTACCCACTGCATTACCAATTCGACGGCCCGTCTCAGCATTCATTAACCCCAACGGCAAATCAAACACACGTATCCAAACCGGGATATGAATAAACTCCAAATCCCTCAGCCTTTTTGAATCATCAAAATCTACCACCACTAGCAGGTCACCCCCAAATTCCCAGGGTCCCTCCAAAATAGCCCTACGCTTACCTCCTGGCTGCAGGAAGGAGAAGAGGAAGAGGTTGTTGCCCAACTCCTTGCAGCTGATCCCTTTCTGGGGACACCATATCCTGCCCACCGTCTGCAATATGCCCTCTGCAAACCCTGGTCTTGGCGAGAACAATCTCCCCACCGCCTGTGGGATGTTCCCCGACTCCACCGCCTCCGAACTCCAGGCGCCACGCACCCCCTTCTTCTCTCGCTCAGTCAGCTTCAGGCCCCGGAGCAGCCCGTCGAGGTCCTCCCAGCCGCCACTCCTCGCCTTGCTCATCTTCCTCCCGCCTCCAAAGGCTCCAGCTCCAAACCCCACGGAGAACCTCCGCGCCTCGCCCTCAGAGGAGGAATGAGGCACCGCCGGCTAAAGGGGTAGATGGAGAAAGAAATTTGGTGAAGATTTGTGGAAGAAAACCAGAGCGAAACCCCCGATTTGAGGTCTAGGGTTCGCACTTTTTCCTGAGTCGCGCGAGTCCCTTGCGGGAGTCAGGCTACCAGGCACTGGCGGAGGAGAGGGGTTATATCTGAGATCTCTTCAGAACCACTTTACCTGGAATCCCTACCCTTTTTCAGATCAGATGCTCCTTATCCATATCAAACGCGACCCTCCTGGCCTGTGCTGAAAGATCAAGGGCAAATTTATACTACGTCTCAAAAGCGAACTTGGATCGCGGCATCGCATGCTGTCCATATCTGGTGAGAGTGGGGGATGAAGCCTTGGAGATTCGCTGGAGAACAGGGTAAGAAGAGCAGCGTTGAGTGGCCGATGGCCATTGCTGTTCTTGGGCTTCTGTATGGAATCAAGCTCCCCTGAATGCATGGGCATATCTACCTTGCTCTTCCTACATGACATATGGACTTGGGAATGCTATTCCTTATGGTTGATCTTAATCACAGGGAGATTAAGCTGTAAGGAATCTGTCCAACCAGTTTTTACGATTGTTCTCTCTGATCTTCTGACAGTTCACTCCGAATGGCACTTGCTTTTGTATGTGAGAGAGGGGGGAGAAAGAGGGCAAATGGTACTTGCTACACATATAGACATGTCTAGAATGTACCGCACATTTTTTTATTTTAAATATCGTAGTGCATTGCAACGATCATCACGCTTACTGGACAAAATTTCAGTATTGAAAACAGAAGCAGAAAAAGGAAATCTCGCCACTGTTCTCACTTGATGCTATCCTCTCTACCTACTGCCCCCTTATCTTTAAGCCACAGCATGTTACTCACTTATCTCAGGTAATTAACAAACTAAGCCAGTAAATTAAGATCACGCCCATGACCCCCCCACCCTGTGATTCGCGGAGCAGGATTAGAACAATTGCAAAAGCACTCGCTAATTATTGTTTCCAGGCCTTATCAAAATGCAGGCAGTTTTGCACCTTTTGCAAGCTGCTGTCGGGGTCCGAATGTTCGATATTCCTCACCAGCCTATCATCATCTTAATTCTTGCCACAAAACAGAACAAAAAAACCAAAGCGATTCATCCATCGAGCATGCATGCATACACTCATTCATTCATGCATTATCCGCAAAACCGCGCGCCGACATGTATCCACAGATCGGCCGCCTTTATCCTACTACTACAAAAGAAAGAATCGGGGCTACGTTACAGATGGTTCCTATGAACCATCTGTGCTTTAATTATTATAGGCAATTCATACTAACAACCGTCTGTGATATTTTTACAGATGATTATTTATACGAACCGTTTGTAATAAAGTAAGACATCACAGACGGCTTTTATTAATAAACATCTGTAAAAATATCA
Source organism: Dendrocalamus sinicus (assembly GCA_036346575.1). Taxonomy (NCBI): domain Eukaryota; kingdom Viridiplantae; phylum Streptophyta; class Magnoliopsida; order Poales; family Poaceae; genus Dendrocalamus; species Dendrocalamus sinicus. Next base: position 45,941 of record JAYEVI010000039.1, on the reverse strand, counting down.
TAGACAGTTGTTAGTATAAACCGTTTATAATAATGCAAGACATCATAGATGATTCGTATTAATAACCGTCTATGATAATTCACATGCGTTTATTTATAAGAACCGTTTGTGATATATGCATTATCACAGACAGTTTAGTATAACAAATCGTCTCTGATAATGCCACGACATCGATTTATGGTATCTCCCCTAGGATTCTGATCTCACTTGTCCATTCTCTTCGCATCGAATGACAGGCACCGGTTCCTCCCACTTCTCGCCTCTTATTAATTACTCCCCCTCTCCCTTTCACTCCGAGATGCTTGAGTTCTACCGGCTGCTCCTAACTAGTTCATCTACTCCTAGCTTGTTCCTTGATGATGCCGAGTACCACTGTAATCTAGTGCCTCCGTTATGACACCACGGTCGACTGCACAACACACTCTTTGTCGTAAGTGCCGTAAGAGTGTCTTATGCAGTCTCACCATCGTGACACAATAGTAACGCTACCGTCTCCTCTCCTTCGCTGCAAGGCACCGCGGAAGTAGCTAGCTAGTTATCAAGACAGTGCTTTAGTCAGCGTCAAGGACTATCACAGACGATTCTATATTACAACCATATGTGGTGTTAGAGTATCACAGATGGTTTTTTACTTCGAGCCATCTATGATGTTAGAATATCACAGACGGTTTTTATTTTGAGCCGTCTGTGATGTTAGAGTATCACAGATAATTCTAGTTACAAACTATTTGTGTTGTATTTATCACGGACGACTTACAAACCTTCTGTGATAACCTCCGATTATCACTAACCCATAAATTTAGACGGTTCAGAAAACCGTCTGTGATGACAGTTCCGAACCGTCTATGATGACCCTTCGGAAATATGTTGGAGTTAATCTTGTTTTAGTAGGTTTGGTTTATTTTTGGAGAGTTTGTTTGGTATTTAGAAAGTATACATATATGAGTAGAGAAAGGAAATAGGAAACCGAGTCGGATGTGAGTCCATTTACTAGCCATGTAATTAGCCTTTATAAGGCATACTAGAGGCTTGTAATTAGATGTACCGAGAGGGAGAAGAGAAAATACAGAAAAGCGGAGTGCTTTTATGCCCCAGAATATCAACTTGTGTTCTCAGCTTGTTTTCGTGTTGTCGCTGCCATACTTGAAGACTAGAGTACCAGAGGAGACTTGAGTAATCGAAAGTTCACGAGTAACCGGGGTACTCGTGGCTTACGAGTGCCGTATCGAAGAAGTCAAAGTGTTCGAGTGTTAACTGATCGAAGCTCACGAGCGCGGAGCTGTTGAAGGTCGACTACGTGCTATCTACCTAGAAGTTTGACTACATGCTATCCGGTCGAAGTTCGAGTATGTGCAAACATTTGGAGGAGTGGTCATAACAAGGTTACGAGTACATGCGCAAGAGAGGAGTGGTCATAACTTTTTTGAGTGGTCATAACTTCTCTGAGTGGTCGTGGCTCTTATCTTCAAGTGGTCGAACCAACATCTGGTATCAGAACCCAGTGCCGATCAACTCATAGAAGAAGAAGCACATGGCAGGGAGTGGATCTTCGTTGACAATGAAGGAAGGACCAAATTCCATTCCGTATCCAGTTTTCAATTCAGAGAACAACCTGGCTTGGTCTACGAAGATGCAAGTGAACATACGTGCCCAGGGGGTCTAGGATGCTATAGTTGATCCAGTCGACACTAATGGAAAGGTTGATCTAAAAGGAAAAACTCCAATAGTCAACGTGAAGACCGATCAAACTACCTTGGCGCTCATCTACGCTATCATACCTGACTCAATGCTCAGCCAACTTGTCGGGAAAGAGACGACACGAGAAGTTTGGATTGCTCTTCAGACTATGCACAAAGGAGTGGATCGAGTGAACAAGGTTCGTCTACAACTCTTCGAGGAGAATATGAGGCGCTGCATATGGGCGAAACTCAATCAGTAGATGAGTTTGCAGGTAAATTAACTACTATGGTCAATAATATTTGATCTCTTGGAGGTACATTGGAGGAAACTACGGTGGTCGAGAAGTACTTGTGTGTCCTACCCGAGAGATTCCTGTTGGTGGTGACAACTCTTCTATATTCAAGTGATCTTCAGAACATGAAAATAGAAGAGGTAATGGGATCTTTCAAAGCTCATGAGGGGTTGTTTAAAGGATATAAGGCCAGAACTAATAAAGCATTTCTAGTGAAAAGTGAAGCAAATGTTGAAAGCAAATCTTGGCAGGAACCACACTCAAGCCAAGGAGGAGGCCGAGGATCTGGCAATTGGCGTGGATGTGGTAGGAGATGTGGGCAAGGCGGTAGTGACAAATCCCGAGACAAGTTACATATCAAGTGTTTTGAATATAACAAATTCGATCACTATGCGTCGGAGTGTCGCAGCCACATAAAGTGTTTCAATTACGACAAGTACGAGCACTACAGTTTGGATTGTCGAAGCAAAAAGAAGGACGAGGAAGTAAACCTTACTAGAGCCAAAGAGGACGATGAGCCGACACTACTTTCTTTATGTGTTGAAGAGGCACAAGGCATGGTAATGTTGAACGAGAAGAACGTAGTTTCTAAACTACGCATAGAGGAAAGCAGCCATAATCACACTGATCTATGGTACTTGGACAATAGAGCATGCAATCATATGACAGGAGATCGCTCCATGTTTCATGAGCTCGACGAGAAGATTTCAAGCAAAGTCAAATTTGGAGACAGCTCCATGGTGCAGACAAAAGGCAAAGGATGGATGTTGTTGCAATGCAAGAACGGCGATTGGAAGTTGTTGTCTGAAATTTATTATGTACCAAGTCTGTGCAACAATATACTTAGTCTCGGGCAGATGATAGAAAGATGGTGCAGAGTGGTGTTGTAGGATGAGTTCTTGCGTGTCTATAACAAGAACGAAGATTTGTTAATGAAGGTAAAAAGATCCCCGAACCGAATGTATACAATTTTGTTGAAAACTTATAAATTTGTCTATCTGAAGAGTAGTTTGGAGGAGTCAGGCGGTGAGCCGCACGTGTGCGGATCCCAGGGACAACACACAGCTGGTGTGGAAGGCACAGAAAGCATGCACGCAGCTGCAGGTCAAGGCACCAGTGCACAAGGCGGCGTGCATGCAGCTGGGAGCGGCGGGGACGTGCTTGCTGCAGATGGTAGCAACCCCTACATGCAGACATCAGTCTGCAGTGGCTCGGGTCAAGGCCATGGATCCCACACACAAAGGGTGCACATGGAGAGTAGCTCGGATGCACAGGGGGTGTGTATATGCTCGAAAGGTCTCGCACATGTAGCAGGGGTGACGCATGCATGCGTGCAAGTTTGCGTGCAGGGTGCAGGAGGTGTCCCGAGTCCTCCCAGGCATCCGGGTGCATCACATCAATGGTGACCCATGGTGAGATGACACATTTCTGGACCAAGCGGTGTCGGCACACTTCATGGGGGACCAATAGGTCTCACCGAAGGAAAAGGATGGCGCATCCCTGCAAGCGACAGAGCAAAACAAAATTTTTGAGTAAGGAAAAATTTTGATGCATGTGGCATAGAAAGCAGCGGTCCAGGTGGGCCCCACATGCGTGCGTCAGGCACAATGAGTAGTGGTTCGGGAGCACTTGCATGCGTGCATGTTCATGCGCGTGTAGCTGGGGCAAATCGTAGTGACTTGAGACGACCATGCGACGAGTCCCACAAGTATGTAGATGGCAGAGGAAGGTCCCACGAGCATACAATAGCCTTACGCTTGAGAGGAAGATATCACCCACGGTGCCAGTGGAGGAAGAGCGGGCAGGTGTGGATGCCGGTGCGGCAACAGTGGAAGACAATGGGAGCAGAGAGGCAGGTAGAGCTTCAGGAGCAAGTACAAGTCGACGAGAGCACCAGATGTGGAAGCACAACAGAAAGTGGAATACTTTTGTGTACTGGAATATCGACTTGTGTTCTCGACTTGTTTTCGTGTTGTCGTTGCCATACTCGAAAACTAGAGTACCGGAGGAGACTTGAGTACTCGAAAGTTCACAAGTAACTGGGGTACTCATGGCTTACGAGTGCCATAACGAAGAAGCTGAATCGTTCGAAGTTCACGAGCGCGGAGCTATCGAAGGTCAACTTCGTGCTATCTACTCGGAAATTCAACTACGTGCTATCTGGTCAAAGTTTGAGTACATGCAAGCACTTGGAGGAGTGATCGTAACAAGGTTACAAATACGTGCACAGGAGAAAAGGAGTGGTCATAACTACTTTGAGTGGTCGTGACTCTCATCTTGGAGTGGTGGAAACCAACAAAATATTCCATCGTCCACCCTGCGCCATTGCCAACAAGATCCATGGACGCCCGGGCCGCGGCCCCGGCCTATATAACCGTACGTGCCTCCCCTATCCTCAGGATGCAAGCAAAGCAAACCAACAATGCTCGCAACTAGATCGATCGGTGATCACCAGTAATCAGCAGACCACGCGATCTTCCGAGGCACATTTCCTCGCCACCGTCGTCGTCGAAGAAGAAGACGGTGACGAAGGAGAAGAAGAAAGGAAGAGGAGATAGATGGAGCGGGTGACGAGGTTGGCGTCGCAGCGGGCGGTGGTTGTATTCAGCATGAGCACGTGCTGCATGTGCCACACGGTGACGCGGCTGCTGCGGGAGCTCGGGGTGAACGCATGCGTGGTGGAGCTGGACGAGGAGCCTGCCGGCGCCGGCAGGGAGATGGAGATGGCTCTCGCCGGCATGCTCGGCGGCCCCGGCCCCGGCGTGCCGGCGGTCTTCATCGGCGGCAGGCTTTCGGCTCCACCGACAAGGTCATGTCGCTCCACCTCACCAGCAGCCTCGTCCCGCTCCTGCGCAACGTCGGCGCCCTCTGGGTCTAGGGAAAAAACTATACGTACGATAGAATCGTATCCGCACGTATTGATCGCAGGGCGTAGGTGTACGGCCGCGCAGGTTTTCTACTTGGCACTGTAGCTACAGGGTGGAATCGACGTGCCGCGCTACGCACGTGCGTGTATAGTACGGTGTACGTACGACGTGCCTAGTCTACGCAATAAATACTGGGTGTATGTACGACTTGTGCCTTCCAAGTTTTGTCACCTGCTCGCCGTCGTCTTGTTCCTTGACGGTGCTGTTAGGTAAGTCGATCGCCATGTTTGCCCTGTCGGTGCGAGGTTCTTTTTCGGCAGCGTCATGCATGATCATCAGATCCGATGTCACAGGTTACAGCATACGACATTCGAAATCAAGTTCATGAACAGCCTAGTTAGATCCATGCGTGAAACACTGGATCGAACAATCTATGGGCATGTTATATGGCTACGACTTATAGTTTTTAGTTGAAATTTTAAAATTTAGTTGTTTATAACAGAAATTACGAAGAGATATACTTGCTTGTGATTTTAGTTAATATATATGCTAGGATTTTAACGTGTACTATAATTAACTTGTAGACCCTGTCTTAAGAAAATACTCCGTTTAAAAGTTAGATACTGTAGCAAAAGTCAAAAATCGCTTTTAGAAGCAGTTAAATAACATGTTCTATAATGGATCTCTCTTCTTAAACAGGAAAGAAAAAAAGAAATCTATTCTCACTGGTCCTGCAGAGAATTACTTCTAGAGTTTTTACAACAATTGCTAAGATCTCGCCCGGTTGGTTTGCCGGCAGCTTCATACCTGGAACTCACCGACAGTATACACCCGTTGCCGCCCATGCCGTGGATTCTTGAATTCTGGTTATTCACGAGAGACAGTACGCAAGAAAAATAGTTATGTGTGATTTTAACTAATATAACTGAACTCGTTATAGTATCTACTATAATATATCTGTAGATTATCTTAAAAAATCATACCATTTAAAAACTAGTTACTGTAATAGTAGAAGTCAAAATCTAAGCCCTCATGAAGGCACCACCATTGACACAGCAGTAAGCTGCTTGCAACAACAGGCCTAGCGTCGCCTTCCTTCTAGCAACCCTATGATCCCTACGACCACTCCATAAAGCAGCAAACATTTCAGTGAGGAAGCATGCGTCTCATCTCCCAAATGACGTGCCTGATCAGTTCCTGATGATGAAGATGGAAGTGGAGGGCCAACCGCTGCACACAACGGCGACGGTGTAACACCCCATTTCATGAATTTTTGAAAATTTTAGAATTAAGTTGCTTTTTTAGCACAATTCAAAAGTTTAGCAAAACAAAACTCAAATTTGAATTCAAATTCAAATTCAAACGAAAAAGAAATGTGAAAAGAAAAATAAGAAAATTGAAAACAGTTCGAGCCGGCCCAACTCATTTTTCTTTTTCTTTCTCTTTCACTAGCGCACTTGCCTTTGGACTACCATCCCACCTATCCTTTTCCTTTCTCCCTCTTTTCCCACCCAATGCTGTTGGCCCACGACTGCTCTCTCTCCTCCCCCCATTTCTTTCTTTCCTTTTTGACCTAGCTGCATGCCTCTTTCCACCTTTACTCACTCTCTCTCCCTCTTGCTCTGCCTCTCGGTCAAGCTAGCTCGCACCCGCTTTCGCTGACCGCATCACTGCCTCGCCTTGCTTGTGTTAGTGCTGTCGTGTCACCACCTACCGCAGTAACTCGCCACGACAACGCGCACCGCATTGGCATGCTGTCGCGTCGCCTTAACTGGGCACGCCGATGACCGACTGTGAGAGTGTCTCCGCCGCGCCCGCTACACGCCTTATCTCGCCACCTCATCGCGCATGTCTCGCCCCGTCACGTCGTGAAAACTTAGTTTGGATAGTCACTAGAGGGAAGTAGCTATATTTGAACTAAAAACGATATTTTGGAATTCCAAAACTCTAAACTTACTTCATATCTAAAATATGCAGTCTGATAAAATATGTTTTGTAGATGAAAATGGGAATAAGAATTAATCAATGAAAGTATATTGATGGTTCATGCAAATTGGATTAAAAACTTATCCTTGCTTAATTGTATGCCAATAAAGATTAGTAAATTGATCCTCAAGTAAAGACTAATTAAAACAAGATTATGCTATGAACTATTTTCGAATTATCAAGTAATTGACATGAAGTTAATAAAAAGAATGTTTTGGCTAAAATCTAATCAGTAAAATTAATTAAATTTTTTTTTGTAAATTAAAGATTTAACCTTGATTAAACTTGCTATCAACTAAAAAGATAGCAAGATGTCTAAGATAAAATGAGTCTTGAAGCTCTTTTCAATGCCACTAGTAATTTCCCTACAATTCGAATATTATTTGCAAACCCTATCAACACACATGTGGTCCAAATATTGATTATCACATCTTTATCCCCAAATCTAAAGTTATGAATGCAAATTAAAGTTAATTGATTTAGCAAAATGTCACCACGTAAAATAATAAATATTGCTTGCTTATCTCAAAATAATGAGATCCATCTTTACTAATAAATAATAAGTAAGGGAAATAATTTGAATAAATGTATCAATAATATTCACACTTCAAATAGTAAGAATTTGATCTACCTTGCTTAATAAATTGTCTCTCGAATACTGTTTGCATACCGCATAAAAATGTTAATTATTACCTGCTTGCCCCCAAAATCATGAGGTCTCCTTTTTTGGGGTAATAATTAAATAATTTTAGTAACTCATTTTAATTCAAGATCTCTAATATTTATTCGTAAAATTCCAAGATTTAAATTAAAGACTTCCTTGTTTATGATTAAGGAAATTCTTAAACATGAATCAAGGAGTCATTAATCTATATCTCACATCCAAGGAGTCATTAATCTATATATTTTTGGCATACAGTAATGTATCTACCTTGGTGAGTCTTTGCATCACATAGTAGTCTGATAAGATGATTTGCCTATACAGGTGATTGTGGGAATGTTTTTCTTCAACAGATAGACTAAGAATGTGAAGGTGAACAAATTGACAGGGCCCTATTGAAGAATGTCTTGGATATATTTGTTGAAATTGGCTTAGGCAGTATGGAATGTTACAATAATGATTTTGAAGATTTCTTGCTGAAGGATACCATGGATTACTACTCTATCAAGGCTCAAACCTTGATTCTGGAGGACTCTTGTCCTGATTATATGTTAAAGGTAGTTTCGGGAGTTTTCTTACTACTTATATCGTTTGTTAGAAATAATAATATAGTATTGGATGTCCATTTCACTAGGCTGAGGAGTGCTTGAAGAGGGAGAAGGAACAAGTTGCTCATTATTTGCATTGTAGTAGTGAACAGAAGTTATGGAGGTCTGCGAAAAGTTTCTGTTGCATTTTTTCCCACTTTGCCGTTCTTGGTGATTTGAGTACATGTATGCTACATGCATACCGGATGTGTACTTAACAATTTGCTTAGGATCTAGTTGGTATTCCTGAAAGAACATTTATCATGATTTTCCCCTAGTTAACATGCCACTTAGCATTGACATATTTCCTGGATTATCACATAAAGTGCAACATGAATTGTTAACTCAGTATGCAAGTCACCATGCATTACTTCGTGATGACAAGGTCTGATCGAAGAGGTGTATCTCTGCACAGTACATCAGGAACACATTGATTTGTTCACTGTTTTATCAGTTACTGACTTACCGTAGCATCCATGAACTCCTTAGGATACGGGACAATCGTAGCATCATCTTCTATTTTAGTTTGCTCAAACCACTAGGTTCATCCTTTATATATCTTTTGTTTTCATAAAAAATATACGGGCATGGCCTACATTGTTTATGGTAGTACCTGATGCTCTATGAAAACATCACATAAGCTCTTGAGCTGCAGGAAGAGGAACTGAACGAGGGCAGGATCGGGAAGCTGTGCGAGTATGTTGCTAGAAATCCACATCGTGTTCACTGTTGCCTTAATTTTCCTTATATACTGCAAATAATTTACAGGTACCAAAGACATGCATTCTCTTGCATCTATTTGTGCAGATCACAACATACTTGGAGCAAAGGTGTTGCAAAGAGTTAATAAATCAACAGTATGGCTTTACAAAAGTAGTTATGCTAATATACCTTTAAGTTATTGGTCTCTTGTAAAGAACAGATGTGAGTGTTTTCCGCATTCGATTTAAATCGCAATGAATTACCTCTAGTGTTTAGTTTTCAAATTTAAGGCTGTAAAATCTAAAAACTAATTTTCTTAGTGCAGGCCACTACTAGCAAGTAGCTAATTGACCATCATGCACACTCTTTTGGATCAAACAAGGTAGGATGACATGCGCGTCATAGGTTGTTTTTTTCTCTCGAACGCGCAGGAGAACTGCGCATCTTTATATAATATAGAGAGAAGAAAAAACAGCCCAAACAAACAAACAACACCACCCTTAACCCAAGAGGAAGTCAAGGGTTTATACCAACCACCCCTTAACCCAACAGAAAGTCAAGGGCAGGATGCCACAAAACGCCTAAAAACTAATTTAGGCCGACCAACTCTTGTAGCTTTCGTGCTCCAGCTAGACTCCAGATCCTCATCTCTTCCTCAAAATATTGTTGAGCATTTCTGAGAGAAGGAGAGGCACCATCAAAGACACACTTGTTCCTCTGAATCCAAAGTGTCCAAGCACCCAAGATCACAGCAATGTTAAACCCCTTTTCTTTGTCTTATCCATCTTCCGACTTGCCTTCCTCCACCAATCCATAAGCTCAATTCATTGAGTCGAGGAGCAACTCTTTCAAGACCAAGGCGAACTAACAGATTGTACCAGAATTGTCGAGCAAAGACACAAGTGGAGAGGATGTGCTGGACTGATTCTTCTTCTTGGTCACATAGCACACACTTCTCTAGATGAGGGAGGCCTCTTTGAGCTAATCTATCCGCTGTCCAGCATTTATTTTGAATGGCAAGCCATAGGAAAATCTTGCATTTAGGCGGAGCCCAGGATTTCCACAAGTCATAGGTTGTGAAACCTTTTTTTTTGATTTTGTTGTCACCTATGTATTCCATTTATATAGTCAGCAGTCAACCCTTTCTTTACTCACATATCTATTTTAAGCTAAATTATCTTCTGACTTTTGAGTTGATTCCAGATGGATGGCATGTATCAGTTCAATTTGGAAGAACTTATTCCAAGACTCTGAACTAACTCAGGTAGTAAAGGAGGAAGAGTAGGCCAATGCACTCCATGCATCAACCCTTTTAGCTATGGTAAGTCACCCTGCAAGATACATTTTTTTAGAGAATGTCCTGCGTGATTTGATGAATAGCTATCATGTATTAGTTGTTCCTTGTATTTTCACCAAGTCATATTAGATGAGCATTTCATTTTGATCAAACAAATCTGAATGAGTTGCTAGGGGAGTTGCAATTTGGGCAACAATGCTAAAGTGCAGTGCTAATCAAAGTTTTAATGTAGTAATTTCCATAGCCTGTGGTGGGGCTCATAGAGACCTGGCACGCCTAGAGCTCGGTGGTGATTAGCAGCGGTCTGCGGTGGCGCAGCCACATTATTTCTCTGTTCTTGAAATGCTATCATATTGTTGTTCTTTTTTTAGATAAAGGATATAAAATCCGGTCTCTATATCCACGTGGGATATATACAGCCATCATATTGTTGTTCTATGTCCTAGGAATATATTTCAGCCACATTATTATGCAGGAATTGCATAGATGCATTGGTCTCTATTCTAGGAAGTATAGGGTCTGTTCTTTTTGGCTACGGCTTATGGCTTTTGACTGAAATTTTTGAATTTTGACTGTTTACGGTACAGATTATGGAGAAATCGATACTCACTTGCAATTTTGACTGGTAAAGATGTTGGGCTTTTAACGTGTACTACGTTTAACTTATAGACCTCGTCTTGAGAAAATACTCCGTTTAAAAGTTAGGTACTGTAGCGGCTGCGAGAAGCCGGGCGGCTTCTCACCAACCGAACAGGCCCATAATTATGTAGCTTTGTACCTTTTAACGCATATGCCCTGTCATTGTAGGGCCATGTTACCTTAATAGCCTAAAATGTTTTTCATATCAACAAGTGAATTATTTTACTTTAACTGAATTTTAGCCATGCCATGTAAATTAGTTTGCCTTATCTGAGAACCTTTGCTCAGTTTGATGTGTCCAAATTATTGTGCTTACTATACCTTATTAGGCAGGGGTAAAACTTTTTTAGAGTAACATACGAAACTACTATAGTTAACTCAGATTTCGTAGATGGTAAGATGTTGATGCCTTTATGCAGCCAAATATGAGCATTCCCCCTTCTTTCTCTGCTGCCATAGGAGTAAAATTTTTTTCGTAGTTACATATGAAATTGCTGCAGTTGACTAAGATTTCGTAGATGGTATCAGTATGGAAAAGAGGCATTGCAGCTGTCAGAATTTGCACTAAAACAAGCAAGGCCACAAAATGGAGTTCTTTCGTAAGGCACTCACTGCAAGTGATACAAGTACGCATGGAGGCTTCTTTGTGCCTCGCCATTCTGCATAGAAGATATTCCCTCCCTGGTAAGCAGGCATGAAATTTCCAATTTTTCTGCAATAAAATACTTGTTGTTTATAAATATCATAGTACTAGTGCAGTGGCAATTGAGTCAAGTAAAATTTATATTATGAAATCTCAATTCCCATCCTACAATTCACAGTTTCACAACGCCTACCAATAAAGGGAATGGGACTAAATTTGCCATCCCCATCATTCCTCCCAATTCCATTCCTAATTCCACGAACGCGCACTCTCCCAGATCTCCTCTCCATCTTTTCTTATCCTCAGGTACAAGCCAAAAATAAATCACAACAAGATACCTTTTTTAGTTTTCATAGCAGAGTGGACAAAGGCTTAGCCTACACCTTGACCAACTAGATATATATTGCACTGCTTCTGCTAATTTAGTGTTCACTCTGATGCTTAATTAACTAACAGTTTATTAACAGTGGTGAACTGGTGATGACTATTACTCATACAATTTCAGTCCCTCATTATATATTGGCATGTATAAGGTCCAAATCATATAGCATTGCTGTTGCTGTTTAGCTACTCCTATAACATAGTAATACAGGACCATGTACTGTTTTTATTAAACATTTAGATTTCAGACTAATGTATTGATTTCACAAGGCAATCTTTTCATTTGCAGTTGACAGTTTGTAGGAGTCTAAACTATATGTAAACGCTCAAAATTATTTTCAGCTAGCTTCCAAGCAGCCGAAAATGACACGCATGCTCCAGATATCCAAGGTCTCCGTCTACTACATGATTTTTTCAGCTTCATTGGACCAAGAACCCATGAGATGAGAGGGAGCTGGCCATTTTATTTAGACTTTTTTGTAATGGACGCGAGGGTCAGGAGTTTGTCTTGCCGCTTCCCCTGATCTCCATGTGCGCGTGCTGAAGCATATGATCTTGTGCTGTGCAGCAGGAGCTGTTCGCCTTTGCTCCTCTAAGACCTCCTGATATCTAAAGCAGTAATTAAATAGCTTAGGTTAACAAGTGAGGTTAGTCTAATCCGCCTTCTGTAATTAGGAATGGAATTAGGAGTAATGATGGGGATGGCAAATTTAGTCCAATTCCCTTTTTATGGTAGGCGTTGTGAAACTGTGAATTATAGGTTGGGAGTTGAGATTTCAGGATATAAGTTTTACTTGACTCAATTATCCTTCGTCATACCTTTGTTATAATCAGGTCAGTCAAAAAGGTGTTTTCTTACTACTGGTTGGAGCCTTTTTGTGAGCGGCAAGAGGCTATTTGCTGGTCATTATGTAGTCTTTGTTAAGTAAATTCATGCTTCCTTCCATCTTGTGAAAACATATCCTGGTTCTTCCTTGAATTTCAAATTTTAGCAACCGATAATTGAAATAAAGAACAAAACTGGAGATATAAAATGGCACCTTTTGTTTTGTTGTCATGTTATGTTTTTGGGATGAAAACCGGAGATTAAACCATTTTCCTTTAGAAGTTCCATTTAGTAGTGTCTGTGACCTCACCATCTACCCTTCACAATCTTATGTGTTCTTCATGTGTACAAATTCATATGTCTTGGAGGATCTTCTACGAAGGATAGAATTACCTAGCATATGTGTACGCATGTGATTCATAGCATGCTTTGTCTTGCTTGTAACATGAATTTTTTTTATGCTATTTAAAAATTTAAGCTGTAACTATTTTTCCGCACCGGGTTCATAGTGAAAATTTTGAGTCTCATGCACAATCAACTCATAGATGTAGGGGAAGTTTTATATAAAAATGGATGTAGGAAAACTCATATTAGGTTATTTGAGAGTTTAGAATTTGCGTTATCAATTATTTAAGATCCGTTGCAATGCACGGGCAATTGGCTAGTTAAGATCTTAAATATTTGATGTCTTACTCTCTGCTAGTATAGTGCCTGTGCTAACGCTACGGTAAAATATAAAACAAGATAAAATTTGTAAAAAATAAAACGAACAATCAGATTCATTAAGATTCACGTCTCATATATTGTATAACCAAATATTTTTGCCACATAATGGTCAACTGTTGTGGTCAACTGTTTCCTAACACAGGGGAAAAGGTGTATATCCTACCTTACAACTAAACGTTCAATTTTTTCAACACATCACATGCAGCCTTTTATTAAGATAGTAGTGTTCAAAGTAATCCGAACAGAGTTACGAAGAGAACCAAAATATTTTTTACAAGGATGTATATAATGGTAAAAACAAATGTTGATAAGCACACAGAGGCACGCACCATCGGAAGAAGATCCGAGTCACTTCTTTGGAACTACTTGGGCTACCACACTTGCTAGTTCGATCTGTGCATCTTTCTCTATCAATATAGGGAGGCATTGCCGCAAATATCCACATCCTCCTCAACAGCTCGCCACTGCATGCACAAAAAAAAATATCTAACTACTGCAATTGTGGTGTCAAATTTAAATCTCTCAAAACTTCACTGGGGGCTAGAAGGGGAAAACCTTTGCATGGTTTTGTTGATGAGTGACTAAGGCCGATACATTCACACCTCATTCTCGTAAGGCTCAGATTTTTCCTGTTGGCTCTGCTCTCTAAGACATGTCTTCAAAGGGAGTTTTAGATATCTACCAGGTGCGGGATCTGCATCGCTAGTTTACGCTTTTTCTAACGCATGCACTTCTCAACCGGTATAGTGGTATTAGATATTAGATTCTCTGAACATTGTAGCATCTTAATTATTCGACATAAAATAAGATGGAGTGTTGGTGTGGAGTGTATGGACCTTTGTAACAAGGAATGAAGATCATACCCATTGGTGATATTCTCAAAGCAAATACAGTGCAGTGTTAATTGACACTTGACACCATGTTAGTAAAAGTGTACTCACAATGAAAGCTAGCCAAAATAAATATTGGAAATGAAGTAAAATAGCATGTTCTAAAGATAGCTAGCCGAATATTGTGGTTTGCAAGGGAAAGATGAGTTCAAGAATGGAAATTCCTGTTGGGCGTGGTACTTGTAACATCCTGAAATTTGAATCAGAATATGTAAAGCTTTTGAGTTAATTTTGTAATGTAATTCCATTTGCGTTTGGAGTTAGAATGTTTTCCTAAAAATTTGGGCAAAAGGATTTAAGAGTTAAAAGGATCCAAAAGAAACATAAGTTTGAATAGTGGAGAGTTGAAAATTTAAATAAGAATCAAAAAAGATGATCCTTAAAATATAAGGAGAGAATTGTAATTAAGCACAAGATGTCATCTACAAAGATAAGGATATGAGAGGTAAAGTGGCAAGTAAATAAAAATGGGTCCACATATGAATACATATATACATATACACATAATGTTGGTCAAATAAAAAAAACACATTAGGCAAATAAATCAGTAAATAAAGAGCATAAATACCTGTAAATAAAACTATAAGTGTATGTGTATTTTCATTTACATGTGATGAAGATAGCAAAAGAAAAAGAAAAAGAAAAGAAAAAAAATGTTGGGGGGGGGGGGAGTCAGGCCCGACCGAGTCAGCCAGCCCAACTCCCCGCTCTCCCCGTTTTCTTCCTCTGGCCAGCAGGCCCCACCCCTGCGCCAGCTCCTTCCTCCCCCGCGCGGAACGCCTCCTCCTCCCTTTCTTTTATCCTTCCTCTCCCCTCTTCCATGGCTGAGTAGCCTCCACGACATCTCTGCGCAGCGCCGCTCGTCTTGTCCCCTCCGCCGCCTGCCACTGCCCTGCTCTGCGCCCCTACTCGCCAGCTACCTCCGCGCGCCGAGCGCGCGCGCCATCTCCCTGCCGCCAAGCACACGCGACGCCATGCCCAGTGGTCCATCCCCTGCTTCGCCTGGTCCTTTGCCAGCTCCACCATACCCCTCAGCGGGCACCGCCATCCTGACCGTGACCGCTCCAGGCCGAGGTACCCTGCCGCCGCCTCTTTTTCTGCCGCGCGCACCGAGCTCGCCACCGCCTCTTTTTCGCGCCTCCTCGCTCGGTCGCATCACTCGCGCGCGCGCATGCTAGCTCCTTCGCCACCCACGTGCTGCTCAGGCCATCATGCCATATCCTTTGCGCAGATCTCCACCGCCGCCGCCGCTTCTCTGCTTGCTCGTCGCGATCGCGCGCGGGCGAGCTCCGATGCCAGCCCTCCTCGCGCGCTATAATAAATCCGAGACTCTCTCCGAGTTCCCCAAGCTCCCAGTACTACTCCCCTTAAAGCAATCGAGCCGAAATCCCGTAAATCGCCGCCGGTCTCACCCTTCGTCCCCACCTCCGGCGACACCTTCCCCGCCAAATCACACCGCCATACTTCAATTCCGCCCATCTACACCATCTTTGGGATACCGTGAACTCACTCCCGGTTTTCCCCAAGCTCCCCGTGGACCGTACCTCGCCGTCACCGAGCGCCTCCCCGAGCTCGCCGCCGCCGCACGCCGCCGACCCATCTCCGGCGCTCCTCGGCCCCCACCGATCCGTCCATCACCTTCCCATGCCGCGGGCAACGTGTTTTGGCGGTCACCGCCTCTCCGGCCACCACCCGCGCGGCGCCACCGCCGCCGTACCGCCTCGACCTCCTCTCGCTTTGAGCGCCGCTTCGGTTCATCTGCAACACTTTTCCATTACAGATGTAATATCTCGCGTTCATTGGCGGCGGCGCGCCAATTCGCCAACCCGCGTTCGATTCCCCATTTAGCTGCATTTTGGATTAGGTTTTCTTTTGGTTGTTTTGTTAGTAATTTTAGAAAAAGAAAAATCAAGAAAAATATGAGATCAACCCACAGATAATACTAAATTTTATTGAAGTATAACTGAGCTTATTAAATGTTCAGTCATAGATTAATCAAGGAGCTATATTAATATATGAACCTGTATGACAAGCCTTGCGAGATAAATAAATTTAAACCAAAAATAAAGCTAAGCCTAATAATAACTAAAGTATAGACAAAACAATAATGGTACCATTAATTAAAATCTTAATGTTAGATTTAGTAAGTAATAATGTGGGACATAATTGAATGTAGCAAGTTAGGACCCATGTAAATGGATCCTAATTCAACTAACACTATGCCAAGTAATAACTAAAGATACGTAAAATGGTGTACCACAAAATGCTATAAAACCGGACTCTAGGATTAATTCGGTAAGCTAAAAATTATATACATCGCAAATATAACATATGCCTTGAAGATTAACGCTCAACAAAAACAATGCTTAACTAAACTCGTACACCGAATCATAGGCCTAACCTAGTTTATGTAACTTCCTCGATAAATACAAAAATAATAAAAGAGTATTAATAAAAAGATCAAGTTATCGTATTCTACCACCGGTCTTGCCTCAAATCACTCGAATCACCATTAACTCATAATAAAACTAAATTGAATTTATTGGAATTATTTGGATTTCTTGAGTTATTTGCTTTTATTTGGATTCTGTCATTTAGCATGTAATTAGAAATTGAAGCCCCGAAGAATCAAGAGATTAAGCGTGGTCAAGAGCAAAGTAAAGATAGAGACCAACAGCTCAAGAGAAAGCATCGTGTGAGCTCAAGTCCGCGGCAAACCACGCCAGGCGAGTCAATACTTTGATTATGTTGAACCCACATTTATGCAAATTACTTTGTGTTAAATTAACAAAATGCATGCTGTTATTTTTATGCAAATACATGCTAAACTTGATATTCTAGTTATATGCCAATGTTTACCTTGAATAGTATTACCCCTCCTTTGGAATGATTGAATGTGAAAACCTTGTCGCCCTAGCAAAAGTATAATACTAATATTTCAAAAATAAGTCCCTAATGATATGCTATGCTTAGTGTTGCATTAATACTCAGGGGGCGCTGAAATGCCCCATACATCATGATCACTTTTAATAATGAGAAAATGGTTTGGGCAGTCATGGTGGGAATGACTGGTATATTTGACATGACTATTTTATACCCTCCAAAAATCTCAACATGCTTAAATATTTGGGCGGACTAGTTCGAGTGTGTGAATATGTGGTGCAGTGGAAGCACAAAGTGGATTAATGGTAGACCGCCCAGATAACCCTAAGGACCGAATCTTGTCATGTCACCCGTGTAAAACAAGACAACCACAAGTCTGAAATACAACTTGGCTAAGTAGATTTATCGAAAACCCCGGACTCATCTCGCTAGTAGGAGATAGAAGTGATTATGCAAGGGCAAGGGAGGGCCTAAAGGGACACCGAGTGGAGGGTGAAGTTTCCCAGTCGTGCTAGCGCAGAGGGGAGTGGAGCCCGTGCGCTAGTAGTCGTGGGGAACATCCTGCAACATATGGGACCCACCACAAGTGGGCGATCTCCCATGGGGTGAGATGACAAAAGGGTCTAGATACTTTGAAAAGTCACCGTGATGAGTGCGCTCAACCACACGCCTAAGGAATCGTGTGGGCAACGAGTTGATTGTCTCTGTGGTGAAAGTGTACAAACTCGCAGAGTCAAAACTATTCGAATAGCCGTGCCTACTGGTCAAGGGCGGACATGGGAACTTAACCGATATAGTTCTATTTAAAATGTTTTGTGGGTGGGAATGGAAAAGTGAAGGGCGAAGGACCGCCTGGTTTGGAATTATCCCGGTGTCGTCCCGTGGTAAGTTAAGCGGCTATAACGTCAAGAAATTGCTATATGGTGCGATGCCATGTAACGGTGGATGGAATCAAATCGATATTAATAATGCATTTCTGGTACATTATGATTTGTTCCAAAATTGCTAAGTCATAGGGCTTTTAATTAATTGTATTCAAAGCACTCTCACGCAAAACAAAATAGCCCGAGCCTCTCCTTTGTTAAGCCATACATACTATTTATTTGCATTCTGTATATGGCTCGCGAGCACGGGTCGGAGTGCTCACGCCGCTTTGCGGCAAAATTCGAATCGAAATCAAGTCACCGCACCGCAGCAACAAGATTGGACAAGCTGGCGAGAAGATGAAGATGTCAAGAGCTAGGTCGCGAACCTCCGGTTGGTCGCTGTGGGCATGTCCTGAAGGTCCCATCTGTGGTGCTTCGTTCTTCCATTGCTGCAATTTAATGATTTCGCCTAATCGCCCATGAGTAAGTCTACTATTAAATTTTACGCTCGCATGATATGTATTTTGATATTCATTATCAGAATCGTGAGCACTATCTACCGATCCAGGAATAGTGCAAGAATCACAGAGGAATCCGGATGTTAATATCCGGGTCCTACAAGACTTCACCGCCATGAAGAGTGAATCGAGATAAGCTCACGATCATTAATTTATATTCCGACTCAATCGTTTTGCAGCAAATTCCATTGCGTTAACGATCGATTTGTCGACAGAGCGGTGGATCTGGTTGATGATCTTGAATTCAAAGCACTACACGGATCCTTGATATCTCAATTGCGGTCGTGAACCTTCTCAATGACATTATTCCTTCTCTTCTCATCAATATCTCTTACATCTGTACATAGGATATTGGGAATTTGTTAGTTGGAAAATTATCATATTTCCATAAGGAAAATTGTATTTCTATCAAAAGAAACAGTCCGTACCAATTTCTAGGTGTGATTTACTTGGGATGCTATTGATTGCTCCTGGATGTAGCTGCAGAATACTGCAGGAGAATAATCTGTTAGTGGAAAAAATATGTGGGCAAGTATACCTTGACCATCTTCTTAAGATGGTGTTTACTTGGTTCACCAATGGCTTCATAAATATCCTTTTGCAACGAAAAAACACTCAAATATTATAATTGAGCATCTAATCTACAACAGGGTAAATATCCTGGGCAGTAGAGGTCACTTCCAACATCCATGTTGCTGGGTTATATCCATCTTTTATCTTACTAATGCCTTCAATTCCCTGAACAAATCAACAAACGGATTTCCTTTTGATGTGATTTAGCTGGTTATAAGTGTTACAACCTGCAGTACTAACAATTTATTTTACTTTTTTTTCTTACCTCAAAGTACTCAATTAGTTTTGAGGAATTATGGCCCAGCGGACCAATGTATATCTCTTCTCCTCCTCTCTTCATTAGGAAAAGTCAGTAATTTATACATAGATGACAAAAATCATTGTAAAGGTGCTAAGCGCCACCAACAAGGTGCCCATATGATAAGGTGCACCGCTTATTTGACCAATCATTGTAAAGCATGGATGAGGTTAGCCTAGCTGCTAATTAGTCATTACTTTTTATTATGCTACCATTGCTATATGTACAAACACTTAGAGACAATGTCTGATTGTTTCATGTGAGGCACCACCTACCTGTTCGACTATATGGACTGGATATCAAATTATCAGGTCTCTAGAATATATTTCCAAACCAATGCTCAGTCTAACTTGGTGCTTGCTTACAACTCTAGAGTCAGTGACTCGGTATGGGCCAAAATTCTCAAAAGGAAACTATTTTCCCAAGAAATTCTTTTGGATCACATGTAAGGATGTCCCTATATTTGGATCTCTACTTGCCATCCAACCATGACACAGTAGCCAAGCATGTTCACTGGAACATTCATCAAGTAAATACCCCAATCAAGAACAAGTTCTGCTCTAAACAATGAATTATCACCAACCAAAAAGAAAAGAAAAGATCCCATGAATTCAGTTGGCAAAGAGACCTTCGCATACTACGATATGGTAGCCAGAACAATGATATGTCAATTAAAATCTCCCCACCCAATATTGTTAGTTCTCAATAAAAATATACTCCTTATTCCACGTTGCAGGATCACGTAAAATGGAAATACCATCATTCAAGGTTACTGCTATCTGCTATATTAATAAAGCTTATAGAGCTCTTAGATGACATAACTTTTTTATTTTTTTAAATTTAGTAACACTGAAAAATCTGACAACAGCTACAGTGCCAAAATAAGCTCTAAACAGTGCAAGATAGTGCTGTACAGTGAAATAAGCTAAAAGCAAAAGCCCACTTGAGCGGGGTTGTTAGACCTAAGATTCACAACACGCATAATCACACATATATCTGCAGAGCTCGTTTTCAAAGTTTAGAACAACAAAACCAACATGAAAGATAAGAAGCTTTCATGGAAGAAAATGTGATCCAATCACACTAAACATTCAGCTCTGAATCATTATGGGTGGAGCCGAATTCCAAAGGAAACTATTTCCCAAGAAATCCTTTTGGACTGCTATTACTATATAAAAGGACACTTGATGCAATGCACCAAATTTGGCAAACCGAGATGGACACTTCATAAGAAGAGACAAGTGAAATAAGTTTCACACATGCAGCAAATTATCACAATACACGATTCGCCATGAAATAAAAGAATTTCAAATGATACTACCTCTAGTTGCTCAGCAGCAGAAGACTTACCGCAAGTCACACTTATTAGGTCCTGAATGAAAAAAATAACAATGGTTAGGTTTCTGCACAAGTTGCAAATAGTAATAAGAACTCAATAATACACTTGATTGGTCAACGACATATTAATAAGAAGAAGTTCGATTTGGTTGGAATTAAAGGCATTGTACATGTTTGGAAATATTACTTACCACTCATCACCAATTCAACACATCTTTATATACAATATTTTTGGTGCTCTCCCCTGTAGAATCTAGTTCCTTGTTTGGTCTTGACAAAATTCTGGTTGTTTGCCTTGAAACTCCCTTGACAAAGCGACATAAAGTCAGTCCATGTGAGAACACAGTTCGGAAGGTAGATGCCAACATTTGGGATGGTTTGCCCTGCGCTTTGTTTATGGCCATTGCAAAACTTAGGCAAATCAGAATTGTTTCCTTCTCATCTTGAAAGGCAGTGAAATATCATCGGACGGAGACATTGGAATCCTAGGTAGGAACACCCTTCTGCCTGCATGCTGCCCACCAACAATTTCAGCATCAATTGCGTTGTCCTGGAAGGCTCTAACCATTAACCTTGTTCCATTGCACAATCCATTGTTTGGATCAAGATTGCGAGAAGTATCACAGGCGCTTGATTTTTACTTTGAGCACATGCGGTGGGAGACCATTTGGAGTGATGGAGTTTAGAAAGTCAATAGGGTAGTTGTTTCTTGATTCATCATCGACAGAGTCAAAGCTATGGTAAACTTTTTCCTCACCTGGAACTCTCAATCATCTTTGCATTTAGCTGATCCACATGTTCATTTTTGGTAGAAAGAATGGCACGTGTGCTTATATAAGATGTTGATCTTGCATTGTCCTCAAGTGATGGGAACACATCTTGGATTAGCTTGTTTACACAATCCTCTGTATCAGATAACCAATCACAATATCTTCTCGGCAAGTGAACATAATCATCGCCAATTGTCTCTTCGCCCATTCCCAATCCTAAGGAGGTAATCTGAGAACCATGGGTCGATTGAGCCCTCATGTTACGTGTCAATCGTATCTTTCTTATACTATCCCACAAATAAGATCTCGCAATGTAGCATCTCGTTATCAGTGCTCTAGTCCCACGTGTTACCACCGGAAGAACTTGTCTAAAATCTCCACCAAATACCATGACTTTTCCCCCAAATGGCAAATCACAATTTATAATATCTTGCAGCGACCTATCAAGACACTCAACCGCTTGACGATTTGTCATAGCAACCTCATCCCAGATTAGCAAAGATGCCCTACGGAGTAACTCTGCGATCCCACCTTGCTTTGTGAAGTTGCACATGCTATTGCTCGCAAGCTTTATTGGGATCTTGAATCTTGAGTGTGCCGTCGTCCCCTCCAGCAAGATCGACGCTATACCAGAGGTTGCGGTTGCAATGGCTATCAATCCATCGTAACGCACTCTAGCAAGTAGTGCCTTGTATAGGAATGTCTTTCCTGCTCCTCTGGACCATCAACAAAGAACACTTGGCTTTTTTATTCAATACATGATCCATAATCTCATCAAATCCAGCACGTTGCTTCTTGTTAAGACTCCTTTTATATCCGGATGTTCCCGGTCAACCCCACCAAAAGTTCTTCTCGACTCTCCTCATTATGTCATTGGAAAATTCACTGCTTGACGCAAAAATTAGATATCGTATGCTTTTTTGGTCAAGATCATTACACAATGTTGTGACAAATTATTACCCGTATCATTCAGCTCCTAAGATCGTAGTTTTTCATATCTTTTCCCATGGAGTGGAGCAAATCCTAATATCTCTAAGCACCATTTGTTCTCTGTTTTTGAGTTACATTGGTCTCTCTGTAATCTTGAGACATTGATTCTTTATGCTTCTCCCAAAGTGCACGAATTTTGGTGGCCTCACAAAAACCGAATAGTAGCAAATAACCTTCGAGAGCATATGGCATCCGAAAAGTGGCGCACTCACACAAGCAGTCATCAAGTGTCGATCTGTCTCTATGAGTCCTCTCTTCTCGCATGATTCTCTACAAGTAGGGCATATGATGCCCGCCACGGTTTTCAAATCCTCAAATGAGGTTGGACCTCTAACATGATTTAAAAGCACTCTCAAAAATATCTCTCTCCTTCAAGAGGTTTTGCATACACTATCCGCCTAACTGTCCTCTTTGCTTTCTTCTTTGCCATACCTTTTGCCACCGATCCACCTGTAGTATTCGCATCTCTCTGTATAATAATTTCCTTGCAAAACTGTCCACACGGTTAATCTTGAAAAATTCACAAGTGTAGTCATAGAAGAAGCGGATTGTTCACTATTTCTTCTAAATTTTTATTCTCATCAATAATAACAGACTGCATGTTAGGCAGATGACATTGGAGCTGCAAAACAGATGGGTAGACCCTGAAAAGGTGGAAACCGAAAATCCTATGCACAGCTTCCGGCGGTGAGATGTATCTAGCATCCCTATATTGACAAATCTCATTGATTACTCCAGCTTCACCATTAGAAGGGTCGACAGAGAATGATGCACAATCGTGGCCTTTGTATACATATTTAAACAAATACTTACATGCTTTGATGCTTGAACATGCTTCAACGTTGATGTGACAGTTATATCTCATAAGCAGGCCAGGATTGTATGGGACAACCCATCTGTTGTCCAACTCGGCACCTCTTATTTTGACACGCTGGCCATCATCTCTTCTCCTATACAAAGGATATGAATCTTTGCCTTGTTGTGTTGCAGGCAAAATTGCCGAGATAGCGAAAGCGACACTCTCCAATGATCATACACGGACACTTCCTATTCAAGACACCACATGGTCCATGGAGCATATGCTTAATGACCAAAGTTATGCAACACAGGTACTTGTCCTTGTCGGGAATCTCTGCAGAGATGTATTTGTCATATGCATCCGGCTTGTTAACTTACATCCTTTTTCATAATCAATAGGATGTGCTCATGTGGCAAGCCCTCTTCAAACTCACCACATGCACATATGCTGCAACCTCACCAAAATATTCCTTCTTTATCAATAAATCCTTGATGGAGCGTAATTTGGCTCGGTATACTCTTGACACCGAGATCCGGTCGATCATGGGGTTTTTGTCCAGTTCAAGATTGCTTGTGACCTCCTCCCAATACGGGTTGCAAGTCATTGTAATGAAGTAACTGCTTACCAATCGCTGGATAATAGCCATTGCATTAAGAAATCTTTGCTGCATATCGCGATCACCACCCGAAAAGAACGGGCGTAACAATTCTCTTTCCAACCTCTCAAGCTCTAGTCTCTCCAATGTAAATTACATCGGTCAACCCCTATGGCACGAGATAAGAAGATATTTGCTTAATCACCAAATAGCTATTATCCATGTGCATTGAAATATATAAGAGATTTTATTCTACTCATTGAAATATATAAGAGATTTTATTGTACTCACTTGGTATAGTTCAACCCTTATGAGTTTCGATTCTCGTGGTTAGAATACCACCAAGCCTCATGAACTCGATCTTTATATACATGTCCACGGCCCATTGTTGGAAAAGCCTCCTCCAAATAACAAGATGTTAAAAGACCCTTTCTAACTTGCATCATAAAGCAATAGTATTCTCTTGTGTCACAAACCTTGTAGATTGACTTGTTTCTACAACTCTACTTATGTAATCACCTTGTTTGTATGTTGTTGTCTGCTTCACCATCCTCTGCATCAAAATGGAAATACATTAGTATATATTCATAATAGGATTGCATCTACATCCAAGACACCCTAATAAATTGAGTTCGTGTTGGCATACCCGTAGGTTCTTGTACTGAATGCTCAACATTGGTAGGAGACAGCGAATTTGTGGGACTGTCATTGTACGGCATGAACCGATTCCATCCAGTTTCTCCTCTAGGATAAAATAAAGGATATGCTAATGGGTCATAACAACCATGATATGCTTTGATATAGCGCATCTTCTCTCCTCTGGGTATACAATAACACTCCTATCAAAACATCTTTGGGGATCATTTCCATTCGTCCGGATGGCAAAGAACTTGTGAGGCAAGAGGGGCATTATACCTTAAAATGTTATGCAGAATTAAAAAAACATAAGAATGTATCTTCACTGGTTATAAAAACTTAAAAATTGTTGGGCACTATAGTATAAATAAAAATGTAAAATGTTCAAGAATTGAGAAGAGTTTGTACCTTCACTGGTCAGTGTCACATTAGTGTTGAGCTCAATTACATAGTCATCAAGATTTGGAATAGAGCCAACTCTATTAAAGGTCTGTACATAAGGGTTATCGCTTGTAGTATCCTTGAGCACATTTCTTATGAGGTTTATATCAAGATTAGGAGACCTTTTCACTCTATGCGACAATGTATCATCTTCTTCTGTATCATAAAAGTAGAGTTGCAAGTGACGTGGCCCTTTTGATCCTGGCACCAAATGGTCCAGACGATGATACATTGCACCCTGTACACGGAATGTATATATGCGATGCACCATGCGGTGCTGTATCTTCTGGTCCAATGTAACTCGAGACTTGTGAAGGAGAAGTGAGAGTTGAAGTACCGTATGTGTTTTCTAAAATATTTTGCATCATTATGCAATTGACTTGTAAACAACCTCTTCAACTCAAGCAGTACATCATGAATATGCAATCTTATCTTTCCTTTCGACAACGAAGCGGTGGCTCGCCTTCAAATCTCATGGATCCACAATATCGATAATCGAAACTTTTTCAAAACATGGTGCCTTTCCGGCAAGTTATGGTAGACGAAATCATAAGGATCATCAGCGGCACCATGGCGGTGCAATCATCATTGACACGATACGATGGAATGCACATTCTGCTTATATATAGAAATATGTCAATATGGTAATCACTTCACATGGTTACAAGTTAAGCAAGAGTTACCTTCACCAAGAAACCGCATGGTCTCAAAATTTGTGAGAGCCTCTCCTATGTCCCATCCTTCTTCTTCTATGTCATGTAGATGATCCGTTGCATGACGTTTGAAAATAACACGATGCTTTTAACATAATTCGACAAAGAAAAACTACATTGGTGAACAAATGTGTAAAACCCACCTTCATCATCGTAATCATGGTTTGTAGGCTCGAATAAAGCACTATCAAACTCGACGTCATTGGGCTCTACATATCTCTACTGCATGTGTGGCACAAGCATAGGATCAACATTTTCTTCTTGGGCAAGAGTAGGCACGCCGTTGCTCGTTTTCTGTTGCTTTCGCCTTCTTATAGTCCCGTCTCTCATGTAGCAATTTTTCCTTGGTCGGCGCGATCCATATTCAGTACCGCCGCTTTTGAGCAACTTGGCGGTGGCTTGAAGAGGCACCTGATCACCAATGTACACAAGAGATATAATAATGACGCACATGCTATATATTAGAGTCAATCTCTACCCCTAGAAATGTATACAATGTTTTAGTAAGATGTATTGGACCTGTATTAATTACGATGCCGTTTGAACTCTCGGTCTGCAAAGGCCTCAATGGTGGTCGTTGCCTCCTGACGTACTCATCATTCCTATGTAGCCAATCACTGGACTCATTTGGATCATCATTTTCTTCGTCATGATGTCTTGATGCTTGATAAATGGCAGAAACAACACTCTCTTGTGGTGATTGTCCTCCTACGACATTTATAATCAATTACACTGAGTTGTTTATGATGTCTTCATGCTTGATAAATGGCAGAAACAACACTCTCTTGTGGTGATTGTCCTCATACGACATTTATAATCAATAATCAATTACACTGAGTTGTTTATTGAACGTACCCGACCGAGATGGTGCCAAGGTGGAATATATCGCATCTGTCATTTTAACATCTGTGCAACCGGATATAGGGTGTACATCATATGATGCTAAAAAATAAGAGAGTTACTCCTTTTGATGCGTAAACAAAGAATAGTATACAGGAACAGATAAGGAATACCATGACGAAGGCGTCGTTGATGTTGTCGCTTCTATTTTCCTTGCACGGTATTCACGTTGCTTTCTATTCCGTTCTTCTCTTTGTTCAATGCTTTCTTCGCCCTTTTCCGTGCGGTATTCACGTTGTTTTCTATTCCTCTCTTCCTCTTTAGCAACTCCTCATCTGCAGTGATGTTTCATTGGCGTGATATAGAATGCGTGTCACAATCTCGCAAAACAATTCAAGAAATTGACCAGGTATGATGGCAACGAACATACCCGGACCGATGATGTTTGATATGTCGGTAAATGCAGCGCGGGTTTCTCGCCTCTCCCCCATGTTAGATCACCTAAACTGCAATACAGCAACTCAATGATGGCGTTGTCACAAAATTGCCGCATCTGATTACCTACTTGTGAAACAAACCTGAATGAGGGTGCGGAGAAATGTCAACGGCAATGTCAGATCCATCTAATCGATTATATCTTGCTATCCATTAGGTTCGTGAATTCTATCCAAAAATTATTGGTATGAAGAACAGTTGACAGAGAGAGTTAGCATATCAAAGTCAATGACGTTAGAGAGTCAAATGATGAAAGTAAACAATACCACATTTCAACTTTTTATGGAAGTCTGTTATCATGCTTATGTAATAATTTTGCATGGTATCTACATTAGGTAACGTTTGAAATTTCCATGAGCTAGATTTTTCTTACTATCCTCTTTGTTTTTCTTACTATACGGCCCAGGTTGTTACCTAATGTTTCAAACATTTATATTATAGATATCCTCTTTGTTCAAACATTTGAAAACCTGCATAGTGTGATTGTACAAATGGTTGTAGGAGATGTATAGTGCAGCAGACATGCAGAACTGTCACCTAGGCATGCTTGCTCTCTGAGATAGATGTAGAGGCCGAAATAAAGATAGAGAGAGTCAGAGAGATGGGTAGAGAGTGAAAGATGAGGATGAGTGAAATGCATCACTAAAGTATGATGAAATTTTTTTTCATCTTCAGCTGAAAAGGAAATGATCGATTGGCAGGAAAAGGCTGCATTCTAGCTCATAGGGATCCCAATCAAAAGGAAAAAAATGCACACATCAAACTGTCATTGCTTTGAATGGTTCAATTTACACATGCATACATAAGTAACTTGTCAGATGGCTAAACTTCTGAAGTAACATGCACTTTAATCTGCTGATATATTATGTTGTAATTTTATGTCAAGACAAGACTCATGCGCGGTTAACTCATATGCAACAGGCCAATAAGAAATTTCAGTTGTTCGATTACCTAGTAAAAGAAATTGTCTTCAAGAAATTTAAAATTAAGGAGCGACCAAACATCTAAAACCAGACCTGCATGTTTAATATACATATTTAAATTTGTAGTGTCAGAATGCTTCAATTATCTAATGCAGAACCTCTGTAATAGATATATGGTAAGTTTTAATTTAAGCTTGAGGCTTGTTCATGGTTAATATGACAAAAAGTTCTTGCTCATAATATTCAGGATTACGATGTGTAAAAGTAGCAGTTTGGCACATGGACAATGCATCTTAATTCAATGGCTAGAAAAACTAACCATTTCAGATCACAAGATTTCAAGACAATAGCATAGGTGGTGAAAAAATTAAAGAAAAGTCAAACAGAAGACGATTCATTTAGTATTTACTGTGACTCAAACAGTCAAGTGAGAATTATTCCTGTGAATATGAAACCCCCAATGTGACCTGTTAAGCAACTTTGCTATCTTTTATAACCAATTTGCTACCATAACACCACTACCAAATGAAGACAGGTTGATTGTTCATAAGAAATCTTGCATCTGCTGAAAGTTGGAAACAATCACCACAAAATCCTTGATTTGCAGCATCTTGCTGTAAGGATTAACGTATTCCAAAACCTTAATCAATAGGTTAAGAAGACCCCATGCGGTTTGAGCAAGTTATGTGCCTCCTCAAGTCCCAAAGGTACTACGCATTCAAGTTCATAAAATTAACAAACTTAAACAGGTGCACCCCGCAAGTGAAAAAAATGGCTTGCCTCGGTTTTGAGCGTCTCAACATTATCTTCAAAAGTCATCCTAACTCAACTAAATGGACAAATGGTATATTGAACTAACCGTGCCGCCGCCGCGCCGCCGCCACGCCGCCCGCCGGAGTCGCGGGGGGGAGGATCGTCGCGCGCGCCCGGTGGGAGAGGAGTCGCGCGGGGTGAGGATCGCCGCCACGCCGCCGGGGGAGAGGGGGAGTCGCGGGGTGGGGAGGATCGCCGCCGCCGGGGGAGTCGCGCGGGGTGGGAGGATCGCCGCCGCCGGGAGTCGCGCGCGGGGTGGGGAGGATGCCGCCGCCGGGGGAGTCGCGCGCGGGGTGGGGAGAGGAGGAGTCGGTGAGTCGCGCGTGTGGGAGATGGGGGAGAGGGGGAGTCGCGCGCGGGGTGGGCGCGGGATGGGATGAGTGATGAGGTATGATCCAAACAACCTAGGCCGTTGGATTTGAGTGAGTAAGAGAAAGCAGAGGCTAGAGTGGATATCGTCCTTTCGTTTCAAAGGTTCGCTGGTTCTTGGTGCAGTTGGTTTGGTGCATCTAGGAGAGGTCTTGACTGCGGGGAACATTTGTTAGGGTAGTTGTAGGAAAGATTACAACTGGTGGTTTTTTAGTGGTAGAGATAAGATGATTAACATTGACATCTCTCAAATTTTTTAGGTGAAATATGTCAAGATTTTCAAAGAATTTTATCAACCAAGAACTAAGCATAGAAAGTTTACCTAGGGCCGTACGGTCACTATGCGAACAAGCCATAGGGCAACACGTGGTGCTAGAATCGCACGATGACCGTGCGGTGCTCCGCCACATGCCACTCCGTGGCTAAAATCGTACAGTGATCGTGCGGATGAGAGTGGCATTTGTGTAATTACGGCTATGAAGGTGTTATTTTTTGCCAATCATGTTTCAAAATTTACTTTTTCAGCTAAAAACTCAACATCTCTCTCTTGTACATGCAAGTTGTTGATCCAGTGCCTGGCCTGTCAGTCAGAGGACTGCCTTGGTAAAAGAAAAGGGGTTCGTCGAGACAGGCCTTAGTGAATGTTGAACACACCATGTTGCATTATTGGTTGATGTGTTGTGTGATTGTGTTTCTCCGTATAGTTTTGCTGTAATATCCAAACATTGCGAAGGTAATACTAAGGAATTATCTCTCGCAAGATCGATGATCGTACTTGCACGGGGTGTCTTCTGTGAAATCTCTGGAAGTATCACTGGCCAAAGGTTGGATTTGGACTTCAGTGATTAATAATATACAGAAATTATTCGTAAGGCGCAGCAGGGCTGGAAATAGGCTGTAATCTGTCATCACTTTTGTCAAAAATCGGGTGAAAATCGGCCTGACCCGGTTATAATAAGGGCTTGTTTGGGAGAGCTCCACCAGCTCTAGATTCACGAAAAATAGCTTTACTCCACGAAATTTTACCCAAACGCTTCAGCTCCGTGAAATCTGGATTCACCAAAATCCTGGATCTGAAGGCCTGATCCATGGATTTCATGGAGCTCCTCAAGAGGTGCTCCACCGTGGAGTTGGGTGGTAATTACCCACCAATGCCACTGATTACACACTCCATCCCACCAAAAGTGGCCATTCCCACCAAAACCTCAATTTCGTGGATCTGGAGCTGCTGTACAAGCCAAACACTCTATGGTGGGATCCCAGATCCATGGTAGAGCTGCTCCATGGTGGAGCTGCTGCTCTAGATCCACATTTTCAGTGGTGGAGCTCTCCCAAACAGGCCCTAAGTCAAGTAAAAAATAAGTCAAGTAGAATCGGAGTCGGCTGGAATTTGCTCCAAGCAAGGATAAAAAAATCAGTCACTGACTGTTAGGGCATCTGTAGTGTATGAAAATAGAGGGTCATAAGCCACTTAAGGTTGACCTTATACATTACAGAGATGACCTTAAGCAGATCATAAGCAAAAAAGGCTTGAGGCTGGTCCTCAAGCTAAAGACCTAGCCACAAGTATTAAAATACAATTTTCTTTACATATATTGTTCTCTCTCCCAAACTACCAACTGCCACATCCCCTTCTTTACAGCCGAGTGGACCCACCTTAAGAGCCGACGGTGGCCTCAAACGTTGCAGCGCCGGTCTTAAGAATGATACGGGGCCCACCTTAAGGGCCAGCAAGCTATATACACTACAGATGCCCTTACTAGTTGTATCGGTCTGGACTGGTAAAAAATATCGATATGAAAATTCTAAATTTAAAATTTAAATTTCAAATTAAAAATGCTAGCCAAAATGTTACTATATGCTTGTTATTGCAAGCTAACGCAAGTACTGGAGCTAAGGTAATGGAGTTAAATTGTATTACATTGAAGCCTTTTTATTAATCGGTTTTTTTTTGTCAAAATGAAAATTTTGTGTAAAACTTGTTTCCCTAATCACCATTAACCAATCGATAACCGGTGAATTCTAGCCATTTACCAGTCAAACATTCAATTCTTTGGGGTGTGTTTGGTTGCCTGAATCTCCTTCGTCTTGGTTGGGTGGATCCGTATAATCTGAGAAAGAGCCTGTTTGGTTGCTTGTATGAGTGGATGCAGCCTGTATGAGCGGATGCAAAAATACGCCCTCATCCTGGATGGGTGGATACGCTCAAAATAAGCTTCACTGGCCATCCTGGATGGGTTGATGCAGTATATCTTATGCGGTCCCACGTATCGACTTCTCGAGTTTGGTAGACTGCATCCGCTCATACAGGCAACCAAACAACATCTCAGTTTTTTTGCATCCGCTCATGCAACCTCACCAAACATCTTCTTTTTCTGAAATACGATTCCACTCAGCCTGCATCCACTCAGTCAGGATATACGATATAATCTCCATCCATGAACCAAACACACCCTGATGAATTCTGGCCGGCGGCCTCTGGGCTACAAGTCCACCAAGTCCTGTATTGGGAAGCCCGTTTGACCCTCACTATAGATATTCTAATATAGATTGAACTAGCCGGTCTCAAGGTCATGTTAAAAAGTTCATAGGTAATACAAATCATTGTCACACGATTTCTTTTTATGGGAAACAATATAATTTCATGTCCACAGGAGTACAGAGCCGGAAATAGGTCAATCTTAAGTTCACAACGACGGAAAATCCTGACAACATTCATTTCATTCGGCCATTGTCCCTCAATCTCTAGCCTAATTCAAAGCTAATTGGTACGCACCCTAGCAAAAAATCATAAGCCGCAGCTGAAAAGAACACACCCTTATCAAAAGTAACATGGCCTATTCTTTTGGGCTGCGGTTTATGATTTTTGGCTGTTCATGAGAGAGTACAGAGAGATAGCGGCTCGTGTATAATTTTGGTTGATATAAATGAAGTAGTTGCATTGTACACTATAATTAACTTATAAATCATGTCTTTAAAAAGTATTTTATTTGAAAACTAATTACTGTAAAAAAATATTTTGAAAAAACGGCTTTTAAAAACAAAAAAAGAGTGACGTAATTTCTTCGAAATCTCTACTCCTTAAAAGGAGGAGTTTAAGGTGATGGTGCATCCTATACTCCTTTCCTTTCCACTGACATGTGGGGCCACTTTTTTGCCTTGCTCGCGAGCTCGGAGAGGAAGGGGGCGGAGGATCAAGACTCATCCACAGCGGTGAAGCCTTGCACGAACAGTGGCAAATGTCTTCGTCTCCTCCTCCTCCCCCATCGCCGGCGCCTCGGGCGCTGAACCAGGGAGCGCCTCTGCGCTTCGTCCACCGCCACCGTGGCCCCGACGGGCGCCGGGCCCGCCGCCGTGGGCCGAGCGGCAGCCCACCGTGTCCGTCGACTACGAGCGCGCCGCCGCACCGCCCGCGCCGAGGTGGATGGCATCGGCACCGACACCCCCCGCGCGCCATCGCCTCCACGTGGAGGGTACCGGTGGCAACGGGACTGAAGGTGTCCGAGGCCACCGCGCGTGCTCGGGCTCCCGCGCCAACGCCATGCCGCCGACGCCGTGCTCAATCGCTGGGCGGCCGCCGCCGCCGTAACTTCCCGCTCCTCATCCGCGTAAGCCTCTCTCTCTCTCTCTGCGTGCCTGCTTGCTACATGTTCGATGAAATGAGTTACCGGGGCATCTATTTAGAATTAGCCTCTGCCATGGCGCGGGAAAGATTTTTCCGCGACCATTGCGCTGTTTACCATTAGTGTGCCTCACAAATGGCTATATGGGAGAGCACGAAGCTGGTTGAACTTGCTATCTGTTTCGGTTAGTCGATATAGTAATCTGGGTATTGTGTATCAACTATCATTCCGTGCTTAATTCAAGTATTCAGACCTTGTAAGTATTTGTGGGTGCCATTGGGCTATTCGGCAGTTTTTTAAATTATAGCTGATGTAGTCCATCCTTGCGCATATTAGGGAGTATTTATTGCTTGTGAAGGATTCTTGGTTGGTCCTTCGTAATCTTAGAGTTCATGGTTATCAGTATGTTTCTCATGTCATCGTTATTGTTTTTTATGTACTTTTGTCAATAATTCCAAAAATCTAATTGTTCGTTTCATGAGAAACAGTTATCACTTATCACCGTCTTTCTTGTGGTCCAATATATTGCTTTCTTAGACAGTGTGCTGTGGTACGCCTTTACGAGGTAGTAGTAACTGTAGTTACAAGTCAGGGTTCTCATTCTGTAAACAAAACTCAAGCATCTGTAAATTCACTAACAGCAAGCTAGCCTGTCCTGCTTATAAGTGATAACACACTTACACAAAATTTGTATCACCTTTAGGAAACCACAATTGCCGGGTCCTTGCAACACGGTGTACATGTATTCCGCTGGATGAAAAATCAGGAGAATTACTGTGCTCGTAATGACATATATGGCATGATGATACGATTACATGCCAGACATAACCAGGTTGATCAAGCACGTGGCCTGTTCTTTGAGATGCAAGAATGGCGGTATGAATGTTACTAACTTATCATGACATTTTTTATGACATAAGATTTCATTTAACTACCTTTTTTTTCACGAAGAAGTCACAATAGTCCTCAAACTATTTATGTCTATCAATCTATGTACAGATCAACCAACATATTTAGTCTTGACTGCCTCATTGGCTGCTTTTCTAAATTACGAATAACTTGTTTTTGTCATATGAGTTGTATCAATTTTATTTGTTGACTTTAAAATTTGTAAAATTTTCCTATTCTTCTAGAACAAAAAGCATAATTAATGTTGTTATATTTTCACCTTTCTTACTGTACATTGTTAATCTCTTTATTGGAGATAGCCAACCTAGCATCTTGAACAGTTGTACTGTTACCATAATGCACCAGCAGGATATCTCTACTAAAATGTAGTTTACAGGTAGCTGCCATTTCTATATTTGTTTGTTTTCCACAAATGAGATAAAAGAGGAGGCCTTTTCTACATTATCTGTTCATTCTCTGATTTCTTTTGACTTAAGTGATATTAATAGGTGCAAGCCTGATGTTGATATATACAACTCTCTGATCCATGCTCATGCTCGAGCTGGTCAATGGCGTTGGGCCATCAACATTATGGAAGATATGCTTCGTGCTGCTGTCAGTATTGTTCTCTGAACCATAGATGTAATAATAGTTGTGTTTGAAATGCTTTGTTTTCTTGAATATGACTGAGTAGATGTGATTTATGTGTTTAAGTTGTACTTTCCAAACTATGTTATTTAGTGTTATTCTCCTTATGATAAGTGGTAGAGTCTTTATATTTGGCCAGTGACCTTTTTTTGGCTACAGAGCAGCAGAAAAAGAGAGTCTTGATCCTTGCCTATGATTGCTTTTCAGAGCCTTAATTTCAGATTCCCGACGGTTGCCCGTGCTCCTTGGCGCTGGCGCATGGGAAGACCTCGAGCCCCGTCACGATGAGCTGACTGCCATCACCACCAACACCCTCAACATTAGTAAAAACCAACTCAAATCAAAGAGTGAATCAAGTAAAATCCAAAAATTAAAAGTAAACCAAGAAGGGAAGGAGTAGAGGGGATGCACGAATCCCTGCGGCCGGTGTTGAATCCGTGGTGCTAAGGGCCAAATCCGGCTGAGGTAGGCTCGAAGTGGCCAACGATGGCCAATCAGGCGGCGCGGCGGATTAGAGGTGGCCAGCATGAGAGGAGGCGATCGGCGCGATAGAGAGGGAGCGGCTAGGAGCAAGTCCACAGAGTGGCACAGAGGGGAATAGCGGTGTCGGCAGAGGGGTAGCATGGAGGAGAATCGTTCAGAGAGAGAGAGACCAAGTAGGGAGTGGAGAGAGAGAAGGGAGCCAAAGAAATGGGTTGAAGCCCATTTGGTCGGCCAGCCAAACGAAAAGGGGGTAGAAGGGGGAGTATATACCACTTGTAACTACAGGATGGAATAGTTAGAACAATAACTAAATTTTAGAACCTAGGTAATAATTGTTCTTAGATGTTCAACTGAATTAATGGTTGTCAACAAACCAAAATCTACACATGGCAAATTAAGATCATATGCATCGAATTAAAATAGTAGTTAAGTTGCTAAAATCTGAAATTGACTAAATTAACTTTGAGAATCGCATAGGGGCGCCTTAGTATAATTTAATCTATTTTCTTACAGATCCAAATTTAAACCATAGAATACGTGCTAAATTGTTGGAAGGGAACTGGGTCCAGAGGAAGTATTTAATTCAAGTGAACCTGAGACCAAAATTTTCAACCAATACTCAGGCAAGCATCCTTTGAACATATGATCAGACTATCTTCTATAAAACAATTATTTGTCTACTAATTTATTATCATCTTGCATAAAAAAGTGAAATCATATTTAAATCGGTTGAATGCCATGAGAAAGAGATGAAAGGATACAACGGTTTCAACTAGCATGGATATCAAATAGCCAAAAGGGTCATCGTAGATGTCACATAAAGCCCCTTAGCTATAAGATAGAAGGCAGTAATATACCTCCCGAAAGGATTTGCTGTTAGGGTAAGATTTGCTCAAAGCAATCCTCAAAGAAGTAGGTGCAATAGCTTCTCCTTGCCCCTTGGATGCTTTGATCAAGTCAATGAAGATATCATATAATGCAGTGACGAAGTTTTATAAAGAGAAGATTATGTAAAACTCAATTTTATTCCTAGCTTTGTCACTGATCTATAGTGTTCTTGTTTGATAGACTAATTTTAGAGTATTTCCTTTGCTCCTTATCATTTTGCAATTAGACTTTTTAAATGTTACAATTATATTTTAATCCGTAGCAACACACAGGCATCCAACTAATCCTACTAAATAGCCGTGTTGGAAACGGGCCGCTACTAGTCGCGAGAAGTGGCGCTCAATGCGATCCACTCCCACCCTCTTATCTCGGCCGTCCACCGCTCGATCGGACGGTTTACACCACTTTCCCATGGAAGGCAGGGCAAGAGTGGCCGGTATGCACAACCAACCCCCGCCTTCCCTCGTACGGTGGCGGATTCCTCATAAGCCGCTGCTCTCCCGTCTCTCTCTCTCTCTCTGCATCGCCTCGTGCGAAACCAAACCTAACGAAACCCGACGCGGCGACGCCCGCGACGGAAGCCACCCTACTCTCTCCCGCTAGGGTTTGCGGCCTCCGGCGGGTAGAGGCGGCGGCGGCGGCGGCGGCCATGGCGGGGCAGGAGCGGAGGACGATCGATCTGGAGGAGGGGTGGGCGTTCATGCAGAAGGGCATCACCAAGCTCAAGAACATCCTCGAGCGCAAGCCCGAGCCGCCGTTCAGCCCCGAGGACTACATGATGCTCTACACGTGCGTGCTCTGCTCTCCCCGTCTCGCTCCCCCCTCCGCCTCCGCCACCCCTAGGGTTTGCTCCGATTCGATTCGATCTGGTCGTGATCTAGGGTTTCTCTGCGTTTTGCAGGACGATATACAACATGTGCACGCAGAAGCCCCCGCACGACTACTCGCAGCAGCTCTACGACAAGTACCGCGAGTCCTTCGAGGAGTACATCACCTCCATGGTGAGCAGCATCGATTGCTTCCTCCCGCTCATGTGAATGCGTGCGCGCGCCTCATGGATGATTTTGCATGTGCCGGTGCTATTGGGTATTTGGGTTTGGGTTCTCTAGTCCGAAGGATCACGGCGAATCGGATGGTTGTTTCGGTTTTGGTGGACGGTTGCCGATGGATTAGCATCTGCACGTGAGAATTGGGGGGGGGGGGGGGTAGCTTTAGTTACTGGATAAATGTGAATTATGGTGTTCCATTAGATTTCCACTAGTATTGTTTTTCCTGCAGTAGGTATGGCTATGCAGAATGGCCCATACTTTGCATTGATTCGCGAGTGAACGCACGTTTGTTTGACAGTGTATTCCTTAGACGAGTTACACTATTCCTTCATTTATTTATGCTACATTTTTTTGGGCCAAAGCTATCCTAGAAGCAGGAAAACTGGAACCCACCAAAAGTAATCTTTTACAGGGTCATGTCCATGGGATGATTGTCCGGCTGTTTCTACGGGAGCATGGCTCTTTGGGGTTGGGCTAAACAAGGTTAGATAGCATGGATTTCACAATTGGGAAGGATCTCACTCAGCAAAATAGGCCTTATCTTGTTGAAATGAGAACTCTTGCACATAGACGGTTAAATTTTAAAATTGTTCTGAATGGTTCCTTTTGATTGTTTGTGAAGATTTTTTTCTATGCGCGTATCCAGAAACAATGGCCATTGCTGTCCTCCCCTCATTTCTCCCTCTTGATAACTAACAAAAACATTAACTGTTATTTCTAATTGCATGCATCTTGATCTGATGAAACATTTACTCTAGCTATTCTGGTCTATTGCCAAGGTTTACTTGTTGAATAACTTGCTGCGTTAGGGTGATTATTCTGGGCTAATTGTATGTACATGGCTGCTCATTTATGATAGTTAGTTGTGATCCTGTAGTGAATGCCTACCTGCAGAGTTGTATGGTCTTTTTAATGGGTGAAATGTAGATAAGTTGTTGTCTGTTCATACTATTTTAGGTATAAAGCTAAATTGTATTGTTTTGAAGAATTGAGTGCTCAATGTCATTATCATTTAATGAAGAGGAGTTTTCTCCACCATATTTATTCAGTTGACTTATGATGCATCTTTGATTTATGGAAGTAACTTATTATCCTATATTCTTTCCAAGTTCATTGATCTTATCGTCTAATTGGATATCCTCTGGCCATCTCTTTAGCAATATGTGATGGGATGAATGGAGACTATGAATCAAGGGTGATAATTATGCTCTGATCTTGACAGGAGTCACGAGCATTGACCTTTTAGTTCAATTATATTGTATAATTGTATTGCATGCTCTATGTCTGTGTTATCCTTCATTGTATTCGTATGTTCACTTTTTTGAGGACTTTGTATTGCCTAATTTTAATTTCTTGCAGGTCTTACCTTCATTAAGAGAGAAGCACGATGAGTTCATGTTGAGGGAGCTAGTACAAAGGTGGTCAAACCATAAAGTCATGGTTCGGTGGCTCTCACGTTTTTTCGATTATCTTGATCGGTACTTCATCACACGGAGGTCGCTTACACCACTTAAAGAAGTTGGGCTTACTTGCTTCCGAGAGTTGGTAAAACAACATTTACTTGATTTCCAGCTTTTGTTTAATGCATGCTTTTAGTCTTCTATGTTCTGATCAGTTCAACTCATGGTAACAGATATATCAAGAGATCAAAGGACAGATAAAAGATGCAGTGATAGTTCTGGTGGGTCTTTGCATCTTTATGTGAGTTTATATCAAATGATTTGTTTGCGTATGACAGATTGTCACCATACCTTTTTTCAACAGATAGACCAAGAGCGTGAGGGTGAACAGATTGATAGGGCCTTGCTGAAGAATGTCCTGGATATATTTGTTGAAATTGGGTTAGGTAAAATGGATTGTTATGAGAACGACTTTGAAGATTTCTTGCTTAAGGATACTACAGATTACTACTCTGTCAAGGCTCAATGCTGGATTCTTGAGGACTCTTGTCCAGATTACATGATAAAGGTACCTTCGAGAAGGCCTTTGTGACTGCTTGTACCTGTATTTATGCATGGGATAATTTTTTTTAATTGATGATGCCTTTCTCATTAGGCTGAGGAGTGCTTGAAGAGAGAGAAGGAGCGAGTTGGTCACTATTTGCATATTAGTAGTGAACAGAAGTTATTGGAGGTTTGTTGAAAGTTTGATGTTCCAATTTCATAGTCTACATACTGATGATTGATATTTTTTTACCGCATGCATGTCAGATATGCATTCATAGTTTTGTATCCAGAATGTTGTAATGATCTTTCTTAAATAATATCTAACATGATATTCCCCGTATGGTATGGTCTGCGGTGTCATTTTATATCATTATATTTTTCTGTATTCGCAGAAAGTGCAAAATGAATTGCTTGCCCAATATGCAAACCAACTGTTGGAGAAGGAGCATTCTGGATGTTATGCATTGCTTCGTGATGACAAGGTTTGATGAAAATGAGACGTATATTTCTTAACAGTATATCATGAATCATGAACAATATTGATCACCCATTCTTCTGTTGCTACAGGTTGAGGATCTTTCTAGGATGTACAATCTCTTTTCCAAAATCAGCCGTGGTCTGGAACCTATTTCTAACATGTTTAAAACGGTATTGATTATAGTGCCTCAGTCTCTCTTAACTCATCCATTTTTATTCCTTAGAACTATTTATACATTGTGATTAAATTATTACTTCTCTGCAGCATGTTACGAATGAGGGTACAGCCTTGGTCAAGCAAGCGGAAGATTCTGCTAGTAATAAGAAGGTGCAGTATTTACTTCAGCAGTTGCATTATTTGTGTTCCGTTTCTCTTGTGGTTATCTGTGATTGCAATTTTTGTAAACCAGCTTAAATTTGCACCATAGTATCATGTAGTTTCAAACAACTCCACATTAGCAGCCGTGTACTGTTTATATCTGACCATTGAAGCTAGGTCACTAACTGGCATTCATTTCTCAGTCTTTAGTTTGTGTGCATTGCCATTTTGTTTAATATTTGCTCCTAGTGTGTCCAATTGATGATACTGCATTTGCTGTTTCTGGGTGCTCTGTAATGCTCTCTGTCCTGCCATGCAATGGTTCAATTTTTGTTATTTGCTTTATTTCTCCTTGAATACATATCTAAAATCAATCATTTGTACAGCCAGAGAAGAAGGACATGGTTGGCACGCAGGAACAGGTGTGTATCTTGATTGACTGCACTTCTGTTGTATCTTTTATTACCCTAACGTCAGTTATTTGCTTTTAGGTTTTTGTCTGGAAAATCATTGAGCTGCATGACAAGTACGTAGCATATGTCACAGATTGTTTCCAGGGACATACGCTCTTCCATAAGGTCTGTCTATTGATACATTCACACGCCGTTTTGTTTTTAATTATAAAGTTGAAAATGCTGCCTGATTCTCAAATATCTCTTTCTTCAGGCACTTAAAGAAGCCTTTGAGGTCTTCTGTAACAAGGGTGTGTCTGGCAGTTCGAGTGCTGAATTGCTCGCCACCTTCTGTGACAACATTTTGAAGAAAGGTTGCAGTGAAAAGCTCAGTGATGAAGCCATCGAAGATGCCCTTGAGAAGGTACATCTTTGCCTTTTCTTTCACTGCTATTAAATTTTGAGATCAAAGGACTTTACATTTGGTGGTGAATGATTTTCAGGTGGTGAGATTACTCGCATACATCAGTGATAAAGACCTCTTTGCCGAGTTCTACAGGTAACTTCTTGCTATATTGCTTGGTATTTCTAAGCCTATATAACCTCCCCTATATACAAAAATTGTCGTCCTTTGGAACTTGGTATTTATGTTGTGTCTTGTGGGGAACTAATTTGCAGGAAGAAACTTGCAAGGAGATTGCTTTTTGACAAGAGTGCTAATGATGAACATGAAAGAAGCATCCTGACAAAGCTCAAGCAGCAGTGTGGGGGCCAGTTTACTTCAAAAATGGAGGGCATGGTGACTGATCTTACTGTTGCAAGAGATCATCAAACTAAGTTTGAAGAGTTTGTCACCGCACATCAGGAGTTGAATCCTGGGATAGACTTGGCTGTTACTGTTTTGACAACAGGATTCTGGCCAAGTTACAAAACTTTTGATATAAACCTTCCTGCTGAGATGGTAAGTTCACTGTTTCTTGAGAATCTATAAGGAGCATCATTACATGCTTATCTTGGAGCATGTTAAGCTGAAATGAAATCCACAACTTGAAGCCCATATTTATCTTCTTTTCCATGAAATATTTCTTGTTATGCTATTCTTTGAAATGAATATTTATATTTCTCAATATTTTTTAGGTGAAATGTGTAGAGGTTTTCAAGGAGTTTTATCAAACAAGAACAAAGCACAGAAAGCTTACCTGGATATATTCCTTGGGAACCTGTAATATCAACGCAAAGTTTGATGCCAAAACTATAGAGCTTATTGTTACCACATATCAGGTAATTTAAATTGTATCACTATCAACAAATGGGTTGTAACCTGTCCGATGCGTTTTGACATGCCTCTTCTTTTGGCAGGCCGCATTGCTGCTGCTATTCAATGGATCTGATAGGCTTAGTTATTCTGAGATTGTCACACAGCTAAACCTGTCAGATGATGATGTAGTGCGTTTGCTCCATTCTCTCTCTTGCGCGAAATACAAGATTCTTAACAAAGAACCAGCTAATAGATCTATTTCGCCCAACGATGTTTTTGAGTTCAATTCAAAATTTACTGACAGGATGCGAAGAATTAAGGTAAACTCCTATATTTTGTGTTCTTTTGTTGGTTGGCAGACTTTCAATCAGAGCTTATTTGTGGTGATGATAATGTGATCATTGCATATTTCACATTATGTGCAGGTACCGCTACCTCCTGTTGATGAGAAGAAAAAGGTTGTTGAAGATGTTGACAAGGACAGGAGGTATGCAATCGATGCATCAATTGTGCGTATCATGAAGAGCCGCAAGGTTATGAGCCATCAGCAACTAGTGATGGAGTGTGTGGAGCAGCTCAGCCGGATGTTCAAGGTACTGACAGTACTTTTTCTCTATTCTACATGCTTTGCTTAGCCCTTGGCATATCTTGCATATGTAGGGGTACACTGCGCTCCGAAAGTCATATTTGGTTTCACTTGCTATGGATATTTTACTCATTCATGTACTTGAACACTTGTGTTCTGATTTCACGCATCAATCTTATGTTCACTAAACCTTGGGCAGAGGTCTGCTGTTACACTCTAAGTCGTCATTGACCCTTTTGTATTGAAGTTGATCCTCTTGTCGTGATGAGGTTGCTGTTACGTTCAAACGGCATAGCTAGCTGTTCATGGTTGTGTAATCTGGGCTTTGACATTACATTTTAGCAACTAGCAAACGTTTACCGTCAACTCCATTATTCACTTGGGTTTTTGTGTGCTGCACAGCCTGACTTCAAAGCCATCAAGAAGCGCATTGAGGATCTCATCACGAGGGATTACTTGGAGCGTGACAAGGACAACGCCAACATGTACAGATACCTGGCTTGATGGGTGGCTGGTTCCAAGTTAAAAGAGCTAGCTTTTTTGGGGATGTAGTTGTGCTGTTGCTATCTTGCCGGCTGCAGCACAGGCTGGTTGGGTCTCGTTTTGTACATGCGTCGTCGTCACATAGGTGAGAATCGTCTTCTCAAGATACAGTAGCAGGCCATATTATGATGATAGTGTTGGCATAAACGCCAGTTTCAGCAAATATTTAATTAAAATTTCATAACTATAAATTAGCAATAAAGCATGTCTCCAACATAGATTAAATGACGAGCATTAAAACAATAATTGAAACAACATAAATCTCTTGAGTCAATTAAATATAAAAGGGCTGTTGAAAATAAATATTTGTAGTTTGTGCTATTAGATGGTGGGCTGCCCTTGTATTAAATAAGGCCTTCTTGCTACGGTGGTTTAAATCTATTCAATAATTAAAATGACTACCTTTACATATTCTGCTTGTTTTGAGCAAATTATCTTATTATGATAATTAATTGTAATTTAGGAATTATAACAAATTATGAATGACAATTTAGATGCTTTCATATGCTTTACTGTGATAATCAGATTCTCAAGGTAGCAAGCATCAAATATAAAACAGAAACTTAACCAAAGGTAATAGTAGTAAAAAATATGGGCATGTTCTTTTTGGTTGAGGCTTATAGCTTTTGGCTGTGGCTTATAGTTTTTGAGCTGTTCATGTGAGATGTTACAGAGTAACTGAAACGTACGATTTTTGCCGATATAAATGAAGTCGATACAGTATGTACTACAATTAACTGGTAGACCTCATCTTAAAAAACACTTCATTTAAAAGCTAGTTACTGTAGAAAAGGTAAAAGCCAAAAAAGAATAAGGCCTATATGATGATTAAGGGTGGGTTCTTTTGGGCTGTGGTTTATGGCTGTAGTTTTTGAATTCTAGGTTCGCGAGAGGTAGTATACAAAAAAATAGTCGCATATCATTTTGGCCGGTAAAATCGAACTCAGTATATTTTTACTACAATTAACCTTTAGACCCCGTCTCGAAAAAACGTATCGATTTTGAAAATTCTACTGTAGCTAGAGTACATAAGCATAAGCCATAAACTTAATCGAACCCGCCCTAAGGCTATGGCAAGGACAGGGAAAGCACCAACTATCAACTACTCAAACTGCTAGCAGAATATCTTAAAATATTATTTTAATCTTATATAGACCATGCATCATTATTGAGCAATCATTAATCCCATAGATTATCATGGAATTGTCTCCTATAACTAGTGATAATATTATCAACTACAAAAGTACACTAGAACACCTTACAATTGCACAATAACAACAACAGAAGGCAACTCACGAGATGACAACACTCGAAGCGTCCAGAAGGCAACAAGGCTAGGCATGTTGAAGTCGACGCTGTGGCTAGGCATGTTGAAGTCGATGCTATGACTGAAAACCTATCGTTGTTATTTGCACTGCGGCGTGGTTCTTGGAGATACAAAGCCACCTACATGAGCTGGCTAACACCACAGATGTGAGGTCGAGGGTAGGAGAATGATGTACAAGACCTAACCTTAGCATTAGCCAAGCACTAAGGTTGCCGAAACACACGCGCAAACGTGGTTAAACAAGACTACGTACAAACACCAC
The DNA here is from genome assembly GCA_036346575.1 of Dendrocalamus sinicus. NCBI lineage: Eukaryota > Viridiplantae > Streptophyta > Magnoliopsida > Poales > Poaceae > Dendrocalamus > Dendrocalamus sinicus. The sequence continues at coordinate 2,215 of JAYEVI010000039.1, read as the reverse complement.
CACCATTGGACTACCTCCAAACCGGCAAAATAAGCACCACCATATCCCAAAGTCCGCACAAAGCTGTAGCCCAAGACCGAAGACACGTCGGTGCTGTTGCTTGGATCCACCTCAAAGCTAGAGCCGAAGTTGCCTAGATCTAATACTAGAGAGCTCTGCCCTTACTTTAAGGAGAAGGCCTTAGGTTGCTGGAGTCAAAGAACCGAACTGGGTCGTCTCTATCAGAGCTCAATACTCTAGGGGCTGCTCTCGGTGGAAGAGGAGAAAGAAGAGGGGGAAACTCGACTAGATCTGCTCAATTCAGTCTATGAATAGGTGAGGAGAGAAGGTGTTGCCACCGACTGCCTGAGTTCACTAGGAAGTGGGGATTGGGATCCGATTCTACCCCGAGCGCGAGAGTGACCCAGCTGAAGGCGAATTTTGGACACTGTTGGACCCCTATACACACAAAATTCCCGTTTTGGCCTCCGAACGAAAAAATTTCCGGTTTTGGACCCCATCTGAGCGCGGGATTACGAGCTGCCGCCACGTCGCCCGGTCCACCGCGCGAACGCCGCCCGCCAGCGCGATCGAAAACCCGAAGCGCGATCGCGCGCGCGCCGCGCGTTCGGCGCCCGATCGCGCTCCCGCCCGAGCGTCGTTTCGTCGGTCGCAAAGACGCGCGCTGGAGCCAATCGTCGCGCGTCGAAATTTGAGTCGCGCGCTCGCGAGCGAAACGCGCGCCGGCGGCGAACGCGGCGGGAACGGGTCGCGCGGTCGACGCGCGATCGCGCTTCGGGTTTTCGATCGCGCGGGGCGGCGTTCGCGCGGTGGACGGCGGGGTCGCGCGGTGGATCGGGCGACGTGGCGGCAGGTCGTAATCCCGCGCTCAGAAGGGGTCCAAAACCGGAAATTTTTTCGTTCGAGGTCAAACGGAAATTTTATGTGCACAGGGGTCCAACAGTGTCCAAAAATCGCTGAAGGCCACCTCTCTCCCTCGTCCTCTTTCTTATGCTAGTGACAAGTGGGCCTACTCTCTCTCATCTGATTTCTTGAAAACCGGAAAAACAAATAGGAAAATCTCCAAAATGCCCTCACAGACAGCAGGTAGGAGAGGCACCTCGTAGTAACTGCTAAACGTGCCAACGTGCCTCTATATTATGCTTTTATAATATATTTTGGTACTCGTCAGTTAACCTAGTGATACCTGTGAAGGGTATTTCGCTATATGAAGTAGTATTTCTGGTAGCTTCGTATTGGTTTCTAAAAGCCGTTTTTAATAGTAAATAAGTTTTCTATAGTATCTAGTTTTCAAACGAAGTATCTTTTGTGGAGTCTATTAGTGGATTATAGTAGACACTGTAATAACTTTATTTATATCGGATAAAACTACACACGAGTGTTTCTCTCTATTAAGTTTCTCTGTAAGTTGTTATTATTTATTAGCTAAAGCAAAAAACTATGAGTAAAAACCAATATGAATGCCCCTCGATCCCGTTACTCTCGGTTAATTGTCCCAGCCATCTCTCCGACTCTTGAGTTATATCGCCTGTCGCACCCCCCCCCTTCCCCCGCCATTTTTTTTTGCTACGAGACTTACCATTGCATCTGCTTAAAGTTAAGCAACCGTTCTCTTATATTATTGGAGATCAATATATAGTCCACTTCAAAAATTGAGATTCACCCCTGGGACCTGGTTGTATCATTAGTTCCATCCTGAGCCCACTTCTGTCTGCCATCTCGTCCTAAATTAGTCACACCCACAGAGCATCATCCCCTTGTAAGTTGGTTTAAAGGAAGTGCCCAACTACCCAATGCTATCCTGTTCGACCTCAATCCAACGAGATGTCTCCTGGCCACTCCCCTCCCTCTCATCTGTGGTGCCTTCCGCGCCCTCCTTGTTCCCTTGTCGCCGCTCCCCTCTTTTCTCCAGCGCAGGCAGCTTCGCACCCCTCCTCCGCCTCCCCCCTCTTCCACCACTAGCGGCCAGTAGCATCTCGCTGTATCACCGCACTATTGCCTCCCCCTCCCCTACTGTCACCACGCCACCCAACCTAATATTCACACTACCGCCACCTCGCCCGTTCCTCCCTCCGCCACGACCCACCACTGGACCACCACCTCCCCGGCCTCCCTCTATATTCGGGGGCGTGGTGAACTCATCGTTGCGGCGGTGCCCCCTATTGCTGATCTGGAGTCGGAGCCAGCGGTGGCAGCAAAGGAGCAAGGGGAGGTG
>JAYEVI010000038.1:0-100000 GCA_036346575.1 Dendrocalamus sinicus | reverse complement strand
CAATCCACATACTTGTGTGCAAAGCAAACTTGCGAGCGGGACCATACATCTCTTGGTACACCTTCTCTTGAAACTTGGAATGAAATCGGGGTTCATTGAGTTGCGAGGCGTACATACCGATCTGCGCGACGAAGGATAGCATAGTCCTCACTTGGTAATCTTGGAAAGGTCCACTTCTTCGTGCAGCGGTACGCAGCATCTCCTCATCTGAATCGCATACTCCTCGCTCTCATGCGAGGCCTCGGATCCGCTCTCATGCGAATCCTCACGAGTCACTCTCGGTCGGAGGCGGGACCCTTGCCTTATGCTCCGCCGTCGAGATGCAGGAGTCGAGGAGGAGGATTGACCAGCAGTGCCCCCATAGGACTTGTGCGAGACATTCTTCATCCTCGGCATCTTCAACGACATATTAGGATAATCAAGGTGTGAGGTAGGATAAGTGAAAGTAGGTTTGAAATTGAAAGCAATAAGTTTCTGTTGTTCGGAAAAAACAAGAAGTACGGCAAGCTGCGGAACTTCCGAAATCCGTAGTTCCGGCATTAAACATGGGAACTTCCGGACCGTAGAGTTCCTGGCCGCTCACGGTAGTTCGGTTTTTCGGACATTTCTAGGGCATGTTAAAAATTGAATCTTTTGGGGTATTTCTTGGATTGAATCCGATTGCATGTATGAATAAACATTCTAATACCCCAAACAAACTACTTTGCCCAAAGAAACTACAGACAAAAATCGCTACATTTCAAATTTCACCTAATTTCAACCCTAGGGTCCTTAGAACAAGATAAAGAGGGATTTGATCTGATTTACCTTGTGGAGTCGAAGGAGAGGAACCCAGGAGTGCATGAATCGCCAAAAACAGCTCCTCGGATTCGAAGATCGGGAGAGGAGGAGGTGTTTTGGGAGAGAGAGGTTTGAAGGGAGGAGAGGAGGAGGAGGAAGAACCCTCTGCGGTTTTGGGAGTGGGAGAGAGAGAGAGATAGAAACGGTAGGAGTTAAGAGGGAGGAGTAAAGGCAGTCGACGGTTTTGGAAACCGTAATAAATCCCGCTGAAAACGGTAGTACCGCGCGTAACACGCCGGTAGTTCTGTTCACAGAAATTCCGGAAGTTCCGCGGATTACATTGCGGTAGTTCCGGTTTTTCTGTCAGGAGCGGAAGTACCGCACAATGAACTGCGGTAGTTCCGGATTTTCTGGAACTTTTCAGGATTTGACTTTTAGAACTTGAAATTTTGCAAATGATCCCTAGTTTTGCATCCAACTAAAGTCATTCACGATCATTATGCATCAATTGAGCTATTGCTATACTTTGAAACTAGTTTTATAAATTTAAACGAATTTTTGACCAAAAGAGGAGAAAATCCAATAAAATCCATATGAGCACAACAAATGAGCAGAAATGGATGAAATGAGATTTCAAGCTACATTTGAGTAGTCTATGACATTTAATTCATTCCTCAATTTGCAAAAGCGGCTTTCATCTAGTGGTTTGGTGAAAATGTCCGCTAGTTGATTTTCGATTGGATGTGGCTAATTTCAATATTTCCCTTGCTCACATGATCTCTCAAGAAATGGTGGCGTATATCTATATGCTTGGTTCTTGAGTGTTGAACGGGATGCCGAGAATGAGCATGTTAAGCCTAAATCACATAATTGAGCAATGGATAGCAAATTGAAATTTAATGTTTCAACTAGAGATACATTAGAAATTGAAAGGTCGTTTGAGATAGCGATTTTACCCAATCCCAATACTTTTCCTTTGCTATTATCTCCAAATGTGATCTTGTCATTGCTTCCATTCTCAAAGGTGGTGAACATCTTCCGGTCTCCGGTCATGTGTTGGTTGCAACCGCTATCCAACACCCAATGCCTTCCACCGGTTTTGTAGTTCATCTACAAAAGAAAATCAAGTTCTTTTAGGTACCCAAATTTGTTTGGGTCCTTGGAGGTTAGTGACCAAGGTCTTAGGTACCCAAATAGATTTCTTTTTAGCACCCAAAATCGAGGTGCCAATGAAATGAGCAATTACATTTCCATTCTTAGACCATATAGCAAGAATCATATAAACCAATGGAATGCATGTTATTCTTAGAACAATCATTTTGAATATGTCCAACACACGGCATTTTGTGCAATACTTACCATTTTCCTTTACAAACCTTGGAGGCTTGTATACGGCTTACCCTTTTGGGGACATATCCAAGTCCCTCTTTGTTAAAGGAGCATCTTTGATCACTTAGTAACTTATCAAGGGTTTCCTTTCCCTTGTAAGCCCTCTCTAAACTTTTGTTTAATTTTAGCACTTGTTCTTTTAAATTTTTGTTCTCATTAGCAATAACATCATTATGAACAAGATTTAAAGCATTTCTAGAATCTACACTTGATGAACAAGGTATGGCAAGTAAATCATCACAACAAGTAGATATGCTAGACTTTGAAATTTCTATACTAGACATTTCATTTAAGATATTGCAAGTAACTCCAATGCTAGTACTAGATTTGTGATTTTCTTGGAGAAGCAAATCATGAGCTTCCTTTAGCTCCTCATAAGAGTCTTTGAGAGAGATGTGTTCTCTCTTTAAGACCTTAAACTTTGATTTTTCTTTTCCAAGAAATTTATTCAATTTAACTAGCATATTCATCAAGTCATCATATGAAGGCTCATCGTCATCAAGCAATTTTACCTTTTCTCCTTTAGCCATAAGGCATGTAGGAGTGGAGAATAGCGATGGAGCCTCCTTGATGGCGATGCCCACAAGCCCCTTCTTCTTGGGAGATTCGTCCTCGCTTGAGTCGGAGTCCGAATACTCCTCTTCGGAGTTCCACTCACCAATATGAGCTTCGTTCTTGCCATCCTTGTGAAGCTTCTTGAAGAGCTTCTTCTTGCCGTTATAGTTCTTCTTCTTTGATGACTTCTCCTTGTCATCCTTCTTTGTTGGACATTGAGAGGCAATGTGCCCCTTCTCATCACATTCATAGCAACGAATGTTGCTAAACTTCTTGTTGGAGGAAGAATGCCGTTTCTTGGTCTTCTCATGGCTTGTGCTCCGAAATGGGCGCCTTCTCATGAACTTCTTCATTCTCCTTACTAGAAGCGCAAATAATTCTTCGGAGTCCTCCTCATCTTCTTCTTTGGATTCTTCGCTCATCACCGCTTTAGCTTTGAAGGCGGTGATTTTCTTATTCTTGGAAGAAGATTGCTCCAAAAGTTCTTCCTTGTCTTTCTTGTAGAGCTCGTTGGTGATGAGGTTGCCCAACAATTGCGTTGGTGTCATTCTTGCCAACTCCGGTGAGTTGAGGAAGAGAGTCACCAACACTTCATATTTCTCCGGCAAGGCCCTAAGCATCTTTTGAACAATATCAAGATCGGAAAGGTTAGTTCCAAGGCCCTTAAGCTCATTCACAATGTTGTTGAGCCTTGAGTACATCTCATTGATGTCTTCATGGGGCAACATTGTGAATGTCTCATATTTGATCCTAAGCCGATGCAATTTGGCCTCCTTGACCGTGGATGTCCTTCGTGTATTTCCGAAAGGGTAGTCCAAATAGCATGAGCCGTCTCAAGATTGCTCACCCTATTGAACTCATCCGCGCTCAAGGCTCCAGGCCATGCCCCGGTACTTCCGATCTCAGCGAGTTTAAGTTTTATTCGGCACTCTTTGGAAATAAAGTTCCGACGCAGTATACGGAACTTCCGTACATGCGGTAGTTCGCGAGTCAATCCAGCGTATACATTTCCGAGAGGCTAAGTTAAACTCAGCTGTTGCCTCGGCTGGACAACCCGGCTTCGGAGTGGGATTCCGCGGACCTCTTCGTAGGCATTGCCTCAGGGGGTTGCAAGCTACTAGTTGCTTCGGCTCACCAGTCGGTAGCCTCACGCTTGCTGTCGGGGAACGGGGGGCTGCGATAGTTTGGCACGTCAGCTCTCCCATCGGGACCTTTGCGCTTGCTGTCGAGGGAGTACTGTTATGGGGGTGGCCCAACCCCCCGTAACTGGGCCTTGCAACTGGCCTAATATGTAATAGGTCCAATAGTGTAGAGGAATATACTCATGTAAATATACCAATATACCCTCATCCTTTGTAAGTACGTACTAAGGGTTAGAATGGGGAATTCTCATTCTACCCCACTCATGTATATAAACCCCTAGGAGGGGCAGGAGGAGGGACATCCTCTTGTTCTTACCAACTCTCCCATAGATCTGGCTCTCCTCTTCCTCTTCTACGAGTCCCCTTCTTTACTGTTTAGCCTGTAGCCACAACAGTCACATAAGGACAATTTAGATCAGATGCTACACGATGTAGAAGGAAACTACACTACTAGATTCCGACCCTTTAGCCACGAAACGCATCGCAATGACACTAAATTAGTTGCAATAGGTATGTACTATTGCAACGTTTTAAAATCGTGGCGATATGTGCACAGTATTGCCTCTAAAATATTGCGTTGCGATAGTCATTGAATTCGTTGTAATAAGGTGGCTTTATCGCCACCATTTAGAAAATGGTTGCGAGTAGTATGACTTTATTGCCACGGTTGTCTTGTGTTGTGATAATATTGATTTTCGTTGCAATAGTTAGGAGGTATTGCCACCTTATAGAATTTCGTTGTGAGTGGGTGACAATATTGCCACAATTTTATTGCATTGTCATAGTCATCAATTGCGTTGCAAAAGGTTCCTATACAATGCGTATGAAATGAGTTTGTATTGCCACGAAATAAATTTGTTGCTATATATGATGATTGTTCGTGGCAATAATCATTATTGCAACGCTTTGTTTTCGTGGCCTAATCGCTCAACGCAAGGGCCGAATTGGTGTGGAGAATTATATTATCTATAGTTATTAATTTCTAGAGGAGATAAAAAAAATTGAAAAGTGATAACTAAAACGCAGTTGAGGAGGTCTCACTTGACAAAACAGGAGGGGATAAAAAATTAGAATAGAAAAAATAAAAACAAAAACCATGGGGTGTGGAGGAATCGAACCAGCAACCTCCTAGCTTGGAGGCCAAGGCGTTTACCACCGGACTATTGTACCCCACTATCAATTATAATTGTAAATTTATATTTATCTAAGAATGGTAAGCACCTGTGACGTGGATATACTCATGTCTTGCACTTCTCAGTTAAACATATTATTTAACTGGAAGAAATTATTGAGCTGCATTAAATATTATCAGGTGAACTCGCTCTTAATTAAATTTGGTTTTAATTTATATGAGAACTGGCTAGTACCTAATTCTAGTATTTTAATTGTTCTCAGATTTGTACGAAAGACAATTAACAAAGAGAGTGGTGCAGAGAAAGGCAGTAGGCAGCATTAAAAGTTTTTTTATTGGAAAGCAAAGAAAGAAATAAATAAATAAAAAGAAGAAAATATGCATGCATGAAGCCATGGAATATTATCTAGTCGCCACTTTGCATGCTTCATACGGGAATAATGAAGACTCGTTTTCTAGTCAATCACTGTTGAAGCCAACACATATGCATCTCTACAGCGTGGTCACGAAGCCAAGTACTGTTCGAATGGTTATTTTCTACAGCGTGGTCACGAAGCCAAGTACCGTTCGGATGGTTATTTTTGTTATTTTATTTTTTTGTTGTGAGTCGGTCTTGGATAGAATTTCCTTCGGCCGAACGGTTACGCTGAGCCGATGTTAAAAAGGCATGTTGCGTGTGCGAGAGAGAGACCACTAGAAATAGATCTATTACTTCGAAAGCTTTCCACAAATTGAGATTTGACCGTAGAAGGATTGAATTGTATCCGAGGAACAGGGGATACAAAAAAGTAATAAGAGAAACGCACAGACCAATCAATCGTATCGGTCTTATTGAAGAAACTATGTTCTTCCAGCTGTTTCAGTAGACTAATATATTTGTTAGTTCTCATAGTGATATTAAATTTTAAAGAAATTGTTATGTACACTTTATTTTCCTAATTGTCTATACTCGCCATTCCCATGTTCAATTCCCACCACTAAACTTCAACCACCATCCCAGATAGTACATTGAACACCACAGAAAAGACACCTGAACATGTAGAAGAAACATTACAACAGGTAACAAATTTTGCAAATAGTTTGCTGCCATAAGGGATTTGGACTTTGTACATTCTATTGATGACCTCCTGATGTGTACCTTCCCTAAACTTCAATTGATGCATGCATGCTGAACATATTTTAATAGTAGTACACACCAGTATGCTAATATTTTTTATTCTAAATTTTACATTTGCAGAATGACCCAGCAAGCATCCTGACCACACAAAAAGATGCTAGGCCACCTATTCGCATCACTCGAGCTTCTAATCTTAACCGAAGCCTCTTCCAAAATATTGATGTTAATAATGGTTCATCGAACTTCATTCCTCCACAACAATTGAAGAATACTGCTACAACTCGTTTGAAGAAAAGGAGGGACCAGCAGGTATGAAATGAAAATGTGATTAATCTTCATCTGTCATTGTTCTTATGTCAAATATAGCATACTGTTCTAAACTACTAGAAAATTATGCTAGGTGAAGTAGGACTACTATATATCGGTAAATGAAATAAAATTAAATAATTCTGATGGAATCAATTGCTAAATACTTTGCTACGCAACTGAACTAGAGAACTCGGGATTGCTATTTTTAGTCAGTAATCGTATCTCTAAACTTGCACTATGATGTACTTAAGTATGTGTCTGGACAATACTCACATTAAGGTCCCTCTTTATTGTTCATGTTCTATCGAGATGAAACAATTTGATCAGAGCAAAAGCAGTCATGGCGTCGTCGAGTCGAAATTCAACATGGCAAAGAAACAAGGACAAATGGAATGGAAGTGATAATACTTTTGTTATTAGTTATAAACTTTGTAGTTTAAGTTTGGAGATTGATATGTAATTCCTGCATGAGTGGTGGCACTTTAATTATTATGTGTTGAATTAATATATGTGTTTTTGATCCAGCCGTGTTCCTAATTTGATTATTAATTTGCAACAACAAATTGTAATAAAATATCATATGCTCAATATGCTACCGCAAATTTTACCGTTGCGATAAACCTGTATGCAAAATTGGTATTTTGTTGTGATAGGCTATTGCAACGCCGCTACTATGTTGCGATTCCACTATATGCCATGAACAATGTTCGTTGCTATAGGATCTATTTGCCACAAAACATATTTCGTCGCAATAACTTTATGGCAATGAAACGTCTTCCGTGGCAATAAAACATATTGCAACGAAACGCCTCCCGTGGCAATTAAACCTGCTGCAACAAAACGCCTCTTGTAGCAATATCCTGTTGCAACGAAATGCTCTCCGTGGCAATAATTGCCACGAACCATTGGCGTGGCAATAGAACCTATTACCACGCAATATTTTCGTGGTAAATGATACTATTGCCACAACCAAACTTCGTGGCAAAAGAAGCTATTGCCACGGAGTCAGCCGTGGCAATAGCCTATATCGCCACGACATCATTCGTTGCAACAACAAACAATTGCCACAACACATTGCATGGCAATAACCATAGGTATTGCAACGAAACCACAATCCGTTGCACAATCTTTTAAGCACGCAAGTACTTGCCACGCTTGCCAACGGAAGTGATGTGTTGCAATAGGTACATATTGCATCTATTTTGGCCCTATTGCAACGATTTCGCTCCGTTGTCCTAGACCTGAAAACTAGTAGTGCTATAGTGAGAGAGAGTTTGGTAAATTCGAAGGCTTGATAAACGACTTAGAGAAACCTTTGTTCTCAGGCTGTAAGCCGCAATACACAAGGTTGTTATCTATTCTTGAACTGCTGAAAATGAAAGCAAGCAATGGTTGGTCCGACAAGAGTTTCACAATGTTGTTACGTCTCCAAGCTAACATCCTTCCAAAGGAAAATGTATTGCCGAGAACCACCTACCAAGCCAAGAATGTTCTTTGTCCATTATGAATAGAAGAAGAAAAAATACATGCATATCTAAATGATTGTATCCTCTACCGTAAAGAGTATGCAAAATTACATGTTTGTCCGGTGTGCAAAATATCTCGATACAAGAGAATGACTCTGATGACGGTGACGGTATCGAGGTGAAGTAAGGACCTCCTACTAAGAAACTCGTTCCTCCATTGAGCGTAACGCTGTGGGGGATAAGGATCCCTCCTTAGCTTTACCAATGGTGCGATCTCCGAGAGCTCGCGATGGATCTCTAGAGATAGCCTCATCGTCGGATGAAAAGCATTGTCTACTCATAGTTGTAGTAGGCGTACATGTCGAGGTCTACGTAGTCGGCTAGGTCAAACCAATTCTCCACGTACCATTCCCCTTCCATGAGGACATCCAGAAAAAGAGAACTTACTGACAAGGAATTACTAGAGTTTGGAAGAAGATTCCCCACGGATGACACCAACTATTGATATTTTAGTATCAATCTTACGTATGATTTCTTGGATTCTGGAGATCTCTTGCCGACCTAACTACGATCACATAGAGAACAACATAGGGATTCTATACAGGTTCGAGCCTTCTCTTGAAAGAATGACAACCTTACAACTATATGTGGCTATTGCTCAATGAGCTGATTACAACCAAGAAAGTAATGCAGAATGTCTTGCTCTACTTCTATTCTCCCTCGGGTCTATTGGATCTATCCCCCTCTCCCTGACATCAATTCTTTATATAGCTTGCGAAGCAGCGGCAGTTGTTCCATGCCAAGAGATGCCTTAATGTTCAGATGATAACCGTTTGATGGGAGTTATTATCAGAGAGATATGGTATCTCACTCGTCGTGCAGCAGTTGTTGTCAGAGAGAAGTTATGCACAGTTATTCTAGAGAATAAGTGCACGTGCTAACCATCTCATCAGATAGACCCATGAAGTAATTGTTTGTCGTAGATAGGTCAGTCGAATTTTGGCTTAATCGTAGGAGAATCTACAACCACAAGGTGGTCGCAGGATAACTTACGACTATTTCATGGTCATAGGAAAACTTACGACTATGAAGTGGTCGTAAAAAAGGCTTACGACTACGGGGTGGTCGTACAGGGGCTTATGATCATGAAGTGGTAGTGAAAAGACTTACGACTAGGAAGTAATCATAGAAAAGCTTACGACTAAGGAGAGATCGTAGAAGAGCTTACGACTATCTTGTGAAATCTCTCCCTTATAGATAAGGGGTATACTCAATGAGTATAATGACATAACAATATCATTTACAGATAAATAATAATTTGAGGATTGTTATATCCTCATCAATCACAAATGGTTTTTATCAAACATATCAAAGATAGTTATTTTTAAAAACCGTCTATAATATTAATATTCTATATATACATGGGCAAAAACCTAACCCACTGTACTCCTGCGCACACTTAGGTTTTCCAACACACCCGTGCGCCTTCTCAACTCCCCCTTCTCCACCTCCAGCGCTGTCACCTCCTCCTCAGCTCCCTGTCACCGTCACCTCCTAGTCGACTCCTCGTTGCCATCGCCTCCTTCTCGGTTCCCATCATGTAGCTCCTCCTCCCAACTACCCGTCACCATCAGGTCCTCCTCGACTCCCTATCGCTATCACCTCCTCCTCGGCTCCCAGTCGTGCGGCTTCTCCTCGTGGTTCCCTATCGCCATCGTGTCCTCCTCGGCTCCCCGTTGCTGTCGCTCAGGGTGTGCATCATGTATGAATGTGGCCATGACATGTATGAATGGTTGATATGTACATGAGCGTGATGCTACATTTTCATAGGTGATCTAATTTAATAAACTGCTATGTGATAATTCATTTAGGATTCCTTTGCTAATAAAAGGCAAGTAAAAATGGAATATTTGACATGCATAGAGAATACAACTTGAAAAATAAAATTTGATATGAATGTTTCAACTGTTCATAAACTAAAACCATAGGATTGGCCCAAACATTACTATGAATAGGGTTTTCTTTATGTCACGCATGTCCACTTGAATATAATCCTAGATGATTATCACTCTATGCTCAAGGTTCTGTAAACAAGACTGATTAATCAAGTCTAAGTATAGAAGTATACTAGTATAATTCAATTTGCTATGCTCAGATTGTAGTATTAGTGTTGTGTTTTAGTTCACACAAATGTATGTGCATACATGCATGTATGCGTTACAACTTCTAAGGAAAATAATGTTCATTGAAAATAAAATGCAACTGACACCGATGATGGCTTGGTAGCTGAATGATCATCATGGAGGTCCTTCGAGATCAGAGAATGGCTTCTCTTTTAATACTGAGGTAGTAAACTACACAATATAAAGTCACAACTCATATCTTACTTGTTCTTGATTTAGATGAATTATATTCTGCCCACATATTTCATGGTAGCACACCCTATAATTTAAATAAGCTAGAGAGAAAGTCAGATCCCATACCGCATTTGACAGCTAAAACTTTATTTGTCGGACTAGTAGTTGTTTTAAAACACCCTTCCAATGAGATCTTGTAGCAATAATATATGCAAAGAAAAGAAAAAGATAACCAATGATCCACAAATTATTCGGAAAAGTAACCAGCCTGCTCATATTGGTATTTCTCAACAACTACAAGAGGAATATTAAACCACTATACACTTAGGCATCAAGGGCATGAAATAAATCACACAATTCAGTGTGTCAATTTCTATGAAGTGGGTCATGCCTGCTATCTCTTCCTCATTTGTTACGTGTTAGGCTTAGTTTCTATTTTAGACATGAAAGAACCTTTGGATTACTGCGCCCTTCATTTGTTTTTTGTTCCACATAAATGAAACTGAGGCATAGTTCATCCACGTACGCGCAGCTTACCATGAGCATCAGTTCACGTTGGTTGGAGCCTCCTCGCTTTTCTCTAATGTTTGCCACCGGTACGTCCAAGGATGCCACATCGATCATAGATAGCTCTGCAACTTGGCTGGCCCTTTTGTTGGTCAGAGTGGACACAAGGTCCTCGTTTTGATCGCAGGCACGTATACGCATCAAATTTCGTATGTGCATGCGATCGACCGACCGAGTCAAGTCTCTCTTCGTTCGCTTCCAATTTGCTACGAAGACCGAATCTGATTCTTGTCTGAAATGATGCACCGCATAGATCTGACGCTTGCTATGCATGTATCGAAGGTTTCAGGCATATATGCATTGCACGCATACACCACTTAGAGTCAAGTCTTCCTCGATCAATCGATCGATCGATCTACTGTTGGAAATGCGCTGATGGAGCAAATCAGTTTGGATTCACGTAGGCGTCCGGCCGAATTTTTCAGAGATCGATTCATACAGCTTTAGTTACATATGAAAGGAGTAGTAGCTAGTCTAGTCTATCCACTTTTAATCAGAATCTCTCTGATCTCTCGTAGTGATTTTCTTAGAAATTAAGAACAGCATGAATCAAAACAATCAATAATCAACCAGCCACAGTACGAAGAGACTTCGTTTCTTCGAGAAGGCACTACACGAAGAAGCGCTGCGGTAGCTAGCCTATAAATACTGCCTTCATGATCATTATATTCAATTCAAAGTAACCTTAAACTCAAACTTAACACATCGACCGATCGAAAACCTACCAGCTAGCTTGTGTAGCTTAGCGAGCGAATATATAGCAGACATCCAGCATGTCACGTGCAGAAGAGATCAGCGTCCACAGAGCAGAAAGGTTAAACGCGGTGCAGCCGGCGAGCCCTTACGCCATTGATGCGGCCGCCGCGGCATACATCGACAAGGTGAGACGGCGGCTGCTGGCGGAGGAGGCATCTTCGGCGCGCGCAGCGGCGGCGGCACCTAAGCCTCCTGCAAGGCGTTGGAATTAATTAGATGCATGGATACACAATCGAGCTGATATATTATGGTGCACACGTACGTACAGTATTATGTAGGACAATAAATAAGGAGGTGAAGGTTTATGTTAGAAACATTCCTTGATTGTTATCGAGTCAATATGATCCTCATCAGATTGTAATGTGCAAACTTAGTGTACTTGTGGTAATGTACGATTGTATTTTTTTTGATAAAAGTAATGTATGATTGTATGTATTGTTTACCGACGAATTAACGGATGCATGTTTACGTACTAAACTAAATATTTTGGATAATCTTTGTGTTCCATCCACTACCGGAAAGCTGCTATATGCCGAGTGTCTGGAGTTTTGCCGAGTGCAATCTATCGAGCACTCGGTAAACAACCACTTTGCCGAGTGCCTCCACGGGAACACTCGGCGAACATACAACACTCGGCAAACAATCTCTTTGCCGAGTGCTGCAGATTAGACACTCGGCAAAAGAAGCTCTTTGCCGAGTGCTGACAAGAAAACACTCGGCAAAAATAAAACACTCGGCACCAACCGCCATCCGTTAGAGCTCAGCCGCCGCCGTTAGAACTTTGCCAAGTGTCTGGAGCTGACACTCGGCAAAGAGGTCTTTGCCGAGTGCTTTTCTTGCGGCACTCGGCAAAGAAATAAAACCTTTTCCTTTCCTACCTTTCAAATTTTTTCTACTCTCCACATACAACATATGGTACTCCATGTTAAAATTTGGTATATTTTTGTATTTGTTTGCTATATTTAATTAATTAATTGCATTTCAAGCAATTTTTTGAATCAAGTCAAATTTGAACTGCAAGTGATTCAAATAATAGAAAAAAATGAGTAGAAAAATGATATTCATGTTATTCAGCCCAGTTTGAGGCCTTACCTGTGAAATGAAAAGGAATTTCGAACATCTTGTTCAGGAAACACGACCACGAACGTGTGGCCGAATGGTTTTTAAATTTTAAAAAAAGCAAACGAAGTTTGAAAATCATGAGATTTGTCAAGATGTCATGATATCATACGTGGAGGCTGTGGTAAAAAATTGAGAAGATTTCGCATAAGTTGTCACGTACGATGCTTACAAACCGAAGCATTTTTGAAGAAGAAGCGTAGAGTTGAGAAGGATCCGGTAAGATTTGGAGTCAAAGTGACGGTCGAATTGTGGTTTGACTACAAAACTTTTTGTATAGGCAATAGACAACAGAGATTGTTTCATGTGAAATTTTGGTAATTTTTCGGATCCGTTTGATAATTTTAATTTTTAAACTGCAATTATAGAATTTTAATTGATATAAATTGAATTTGAGCTATAACTGCATGAAATAATGGTCTAATATTTGTAGAAGCATCGAATATGCATTGTTGAGTGAATTTGACAAGGCATTTTCAAAGTACATTCGAACAAATTTGTAAAACACGTTATGGAAAAGAAAGAGAGGAAAGGAAGTTTTATTAAAAAAAAATCTTTGCCGAGTGCCTTGTGGGCGACACTCGGCAAAGTAGTAGCTGTGCGAGTGCGGATCGGGGCACTCGGCAAACAACACTTTGCACACATAACGATCGGGGCCCTCGGCAAACAACACACTCAATAAACATAACGTTTCGCCGCCCCGCCTCGCACACACTCAATAAACGAGCCCGCCGCCCCACCCCGCGCGCCCGCACGCCACACCGCCGCGCGCGCCCGCGCGCCCGCCGTCCCGCCGCGCCGCGCCACGCGCCGCGCCGCGCCGCGCCGCCACCACGGCGGTATGTGGTAATGTGGAGCTTGCTGTGCAAATTTTTTTATATTTTGTATTTCTAGAGTAATCGGCACATCACCAGCTAGGTCATTGCCACACCAATGAAACCACCTCCGAAACTGTCTTAGGGGTTATTTGTTCCGGTTTCATAAGTTCAAGGTGTAGAATACATTGTTTTATAGTTCACAGGGCTAAGTAGACGAACCTTCAAACTTCTGGGTGTGAAGTAGACTTTTCCCTTTTAAGAATTAGACGATCTGTCCAGGTCTTCAAATTGCCTTGAGATGCTGGCTATTATGATTTGATGCAAGCCCCGTGTACTGTGACTGTGATAGGGTGAATGGCTAAGCTCTCATAATAGTTTAAGTAGGGATAAACCCCGGAATACCAATACCACTTGACAATAATGGTTGTTGGCCATCGTGCCGTATATGTGGTTGTCGGCCATCGTGCTTTGTTGGTGTGGTTGGTGTGGTTGTCGTTGTCATCGTCGCTATTCGTTTGTTGCAGGTTTTGGAAACCTCACCGTGCAGGGGAGGTGCTGCCGAAATTTTCAATTGACACTATTATGTTCCTTTTTTTCAGAGAGGCTATTGCACTATCCATCGCCGCCGCCCACCGCCGCCGCCTTGGCTGAGGGCGGTTCCTGGGCTCCCGACTGCGCGGTGTACCTCTGAGTTACCCTTTTCCTTGCTCGGTTTACAGTTCAGCTATTTATTCATGTTCATAGATTACGTAACCTAGTTAGGCGTCTCCCGTTCGAAAGAGATACGGTTGGAAATATGCGATCTTTGCATATCTATAACAGTATCTGTTTGAATTGTCACATTTTTGGACAGCCGAGGATGCGTAGAGGGGGTTAGTGTCCATGGTCTACTCCGATCCGTGACAGAGTTTCGGCATCATCTCCCTGTTGTTCTCCGGATACACAATCTCCCTGCCAGGACGTGTATTTGGAGAACAGCGGGGAGGTGCTGCCGAAATTCTGTCTCGGATAGGAGTAGAGCATGGAAACTAACCTCATCTACGCATCCTCGGGTGGGATTAGGACCTATCTTCACCTATTAGATAGGAGAAAGATCGTGTAGATGCATTTGATTCTTATATTACTCCCTGATATGTTAGAGGATGGATGACCGTGAGTGGATGTACACGGGCAGCTCAAGTCAGGGTTCGTTGTCCGATGAATGGATTGAGAAGACCGATGCTTTCTTGGAACTAGCATTTGCCAAGGTTAAAGGAGCGCGTGCCACTTGGTGTCCCTGCAGCAGATGTGCAAACATGCGTCGACAAACAAAGGAGGTCATGGGTAAACATCTTTGCAAGTTTGGATTTACGGCAGATTATACCCGGTGGATCTGCCACGGTGAATCTGATCGTATGAGAGAGGAGGTCGTGAGACCACGCGTCGAGGACTATGATGCTGATGGCGGGGTAGGAGACATGTTAAATGACTATCATGAAGCACACTTCACTGAAGGGCGTAGGAGGAGGAGCGAGAGCAACCGCAAAGGCGTATTACGACATGTTGTCTCGCGCACGAAACCCCTTCACGGCGGGCGAAGGTTTCTCAACTGGATGGCATTGGACGCGTAATGGCCTTGAAGTCCCAGTTTAGCTTGAGTCGAGATGCCTTCGATGCTATGTTGACAGTTTTTGGCAGCATGCTTCCGGAGGGTCACATTCTGCCAAAGAGAATGTACGAATCAAAGAAACTCCTTCGTGCACTTAAGATGCCATATGAGCAGATACATGCTTGTCCGAAGGGGTGCATCCTATTTAGGAAAGAACACGCGGAAGCAAAATACTGTGCAAAGTGTGGATCCTCTAGGTTCCTGGAGGTAGACTCTGGTGATGGTCAGAAGAGGCAGCTTGCGATCCCCGTGAAAATCCTACGGTACCTTCCGTTCATACCGAGGATCCAACGGCTATACATGATCGAGGAAACCACGAAACAGATGACATGGCACAAAAATGGACGTCGATACAATCTTGAGAAGCTGGTACATCCATCCGATGGTGAAGCATGGACCCACTTTGATGTGATTCATCGTGAGAAAGCTCTAGAGGCTCGTAATGTACGTGTTGCGCTGGCAACAGATGGGTTCAATCCTTATGGAATGATGGCCGCCCCATACACTTGTTGGTCCGTGTTCGTTATCCCCCTCAATCTCCCCCCCGACGTCCTCTTCCAACGACTTCACATATTCTTGTCGTTGATAATTCCTGAACACCCGGGGAATAATATGGGTGTGTTCATGGAGCCTGTGATTGATGAATTGGTCCGTGCTTGGGAGGAAGGGGTATGGACATACGACCGAGCTACAAAGAGAAACTTCAAAATGCATGTTTGGTACCACTACTCCTGCATGACTTCTGGCGTATGGGATATTCTCATGGTGTGTTCACGGAAGTTCCCATGCCCAGTATGCAAGGCACTCAAAGTTCATTTGGTTCTTGAAGGGTGGCAAGTATTCTTCATTCGACAAACATCGACAATTCCTCCTCTTGACCATGCATTCAGACGAGACATCAAGAACTTTACGAAGGTGTCGTGGTTATAGACCTGCCGCACCGCAGATATGACCGTGCCGCGGTTCGTGCTCAGATAGATGCTCTCGAGGTCAATCAAGAAGAAGGTGGTTTTGTGGGATATGGTGAGCAACATGCATGGACTCATAAGTCGGGCTTGTTGAGGCTCCCCTATTTTGATGACCTTCTTCTTCCACATAACATTGATGTAATGCACACTGAAAAGAATGTCGCCGAGGCACTTTGGGCAACAATCATGGACATTCCTGATAAGACAAAGGACAACATTAAGGCTAGAGTGGATCTGGCAACGTTATGCGATAGACCAAAGCAAGAAATGAAGCCTCCTAGAGGCGGCAGGACATGGAGAAAGCCTAAGGCCGAATTCATCTTGACCAGGCCCCAAAGGAGGGAAGTACTAGAATGGTTCCAAACGTTAATGTTCCTTGATGGGTATGCAGCGAATCTGAGGAGGGGAGTGAACTTATCTACTATGCGAATCAATGGGCTCAAGAGTCATGACTACCACATATGGCTTGAGCGGCTTCTTCCGGTGATGGTTCGAGGCTATGTCCCTGAGCATGTCTGGCTAGTGCTGGCAGAGTTGAGCAATTTCTTCCACCAGCTTTGTGCCAAGGAGTTATCTCGGACCGTGATTGCAGACTTGGAAAGAATGGCACTTGTGTTGCTCTGTAAGTTGGAGAAGATCTTTCCACCGCTTCTTCAATCCGATGCAAAGATTTGATTTTGCACCTCCGTATGAGGCACGAATGGGGGGGCCGTGCAGGGCCGTTGGTGCTATCCAATTGAGAGATGTCTAAAGGTTCATCGAACTAAATGTAAAAATAAATGCAAAATTGAGGCTTCCGTTGCAGAGGCATACATTTTGGAGGAGGTGTCAAACTTCACAACAACGTACTATGGTGACAACCTTCCTAGCATGCACAATCCACCCCCTCGTTACAATGCTGGCGAAAATGAATCGAACCTCAGCATTTTCCGAGGGCAACTCGGAAGTGCAAGTGATGCGACCCCCAAGACCTTGAAACATGAAGAGTGGCGCACTATCATGCTATATGTGTTGAACAACCTTTCAAGTGGAGCCGTACATGCGGTAAGTTGTCAACAAACTTGTTCTCAGTAGTCACTATTCGCATCCAACCCCTTGTTTCTCGTTGGTGCAGGAATTTCATCATCAATCAGCGTGAATCAAGGGAACCTACCCGCAGAAGTCGAGACCCTTCTTAGGCAGTGCGGGAAATGGAATGCCCGATTTCATTTCTTGGTTCAAACAGAAGGTACTGTCCAATTTAGCTCGTACTTAGTTTGACATTACAAGTTGCTCGTACGGGCGAATAATATAACGAACTATCTTGCTTGAGCTTGCAGGGCCAAACCGATGCGTCTATGAGTGCCGAGTTGAGACAGGTTGCCGATGGCTGTGCCTATAGGGTAAGCTCATTTATCGGTTATGACGTGAATGGATATCGCTTTCACACAACAAGACATGAGCAGAGTTGGCCCAATCGAAGAACCACAAATACCAGAGTTTTTACACCTGGCCTTGATGGGGTCGAGTATTATGGAAGAATTGAAGAAATATACGAACTCACGTTTCATGGTTGCAAACCTCTTAATCCTGTCATATTCAAATGCCATTGGTTTGATCCTGAAGTAACGAGACGGACCCCTAATCTTGGGCTAGTCGAAATTCGACAGTCATCCGTCTTACCAGGAGACGATGTGTATATTGTGGCTCAACAGGCCACGCAAGTTTATTATCTCTCATACCCGTGCCAAAAAGACGACCGTCTTAAGGGTTGGGATGTTGTGTACAAGGTATCGCCACACGGTAAACTACCTGTCCCAAACAATGAAGATTACAATTTTGACCCAAACACATATGACGGAGAGTTCTTTCAAGAAGAGGGGCTAGAAGGGAGTTTTGAGATAGACTTAACCGAAGCGATCGGAATGGAAGTAGACAATGAAAGGGTTGTTGACGAGGATGCTGGAGATGAGGTTCAAAATGTGAAGGACTTAGAATTACTTCAGCGATTACATTTAGGCAATGACAGTGATGACAACATTGCTCCTTTGAATAGTGTTGATTATATGGACATGGCTGATAGTGATGATGAGACTTATGATCCAGCTAATCCCGATCATGATGATTATTTCTAATACATGTAATACTTTGTTATTTTCTAATTATGTTTTGTTTATTTTGCATCTCTTTCTAAGTACGTCTTGTTTATCTGTGCTTATTGGTTTACTCTTTTTAATTGCAGGTGATTGAACAAAGATGGTGGGCGGTATGAGGAACGTAAGGTCGCTTTACCAAAGACGGCCCGATGCAGCTGAGCAGTCGGGGAGCAGGAGTAGGAGGAGCGGGAGGAGCAGCAGGAGCACGAGGAGCAGGAGCACTCTTGAGAGGGAGCGGGAGGAGGAGCGGGAGCGGGAGGAGGAGGAGGAGCAGGAGGAGGAGGCGGCAGGGGGTTCCGCTTCCTCTGGTTCGTCGGGTGTCTGGTTGCGAGGTCCCTCGACCCTCCCGAGGCGACCGATATCTCGTGAGAGACGCCACGATTCGACCCACGGGCTAGGTAAGTAACTTTAGATGTTATCACTACTTTTTCATTTGATATGTTGAAAATCACAATAGAAACTAATAATTTATCTTAATCACTTGGGCAGGGGTTGGACGCTTGTGGCTGCAGGTGATCACAAACGCCATGTCAATGGCATCCTGGGTCTTTTGTGTAGGCTACACTTCCCTGGCCTGGTTGCGTTTGGCGGAGGGCAGGGCCCGGCAAAGCTACACGTGGGACCACTACGTCGCCTTCCCCGATTTACCAGATCGGGATGGCAGGGTATTCGCCAACAAGGCGGAGCGGGTGACGGCCGAGCTGTGGGTAAGTCTTCCTCGCACTACATTGCTCAATACATCGCATTCATTGGACATTCTTGAAATAATGACTGGATACATCGCGTCTATATGCAGGATTTCTTCAGATGCCAGGAGGGATATGAGGCCAAGGCGGCTAGTGTGGCTCACAAAGCCTGTTATAAACTCGTGAAGGACATGCATTACGAGGCGCGCGTCCAGGCCATCGTAACATACAACGCTACCTACCTTGGAGTGAAGATCAACAAAACTCAAGCAAGAAACATGAGGATGACCCGGGAAGAATACATGCAGGTAAATATAGAACATTAATACTGATTTTTCTGAGATTAAGTACGCTTAATTTGATCTTCCTATATGTCATATACTTGATGGCGTGTAGGTGCCTCCGTGGTGGTGCGCATCTCGGGTGGTGCGCCCAGATCTCGATCTTTGAGCACGCAGATGGTGGACAAGTGGTGGGTCGCCGAGTGGGAGGAGACGCTGCAACGCTGCCGGAGCGGTGTTTGATGATGCCAGTGCACCACACCATCAAGGCAACCGTAGCCTCGATGAATTCGCGGCTACATGGGTACGCAATTCATTTCTTTATTATAACGCTCAATTCGCATAATTTCTAATCATCTTGCTGTTTTTTTCGCGATCGTCGTCACATGGTGGCCAGCCTTGCTCCCGCTCAAGGCATGGGCTTTGGCCCACAAGGGCAAGGCGACGTCCGCGTCGACTACAACCCGGAGGACCCGCCCTCGGTGTACAGCAATGCGGCCGTCCACACCGCCTCGGTGAGTACACATCGATGGCAAGGGCGGTCCATGGGCCAGAGTACGATCCGAGCACCCACGACCTTGATGGAGAAGTCGTCATGAGGGTGGGAGGAGGCAAGAAGCATGGGCGGTACTGGATTGGCGACAACACACTCGACACGGCCACTACTCCCACTCTCCCAGTTCGAGCAAGGAGCATGAGCTCAAGCCCGACCATACGCCCACGGCCGGACACCATGACGATCCGGATGGAGGCACTCCAGGTTATTTCTGTTTTATTCATCGTTCATTAATTTTTACATACCTTTGCTTTGCATTGTAACATTTGGGGTGAAATATTGTAGGCCCAGCTGGAAGAAGAGAAGAGGCTACGGGAGGAGATGGCGGCGAGGATGGAGGCCGATCGGCAGAGGAATGAGGCCGAGCGGCAGAGGATGGAGTAGATGTTTCAGTGGATGCAAAGTCTTGGCGAGAGGATGGGTCAACCTCTGCCACCGGAGCTATTCCCTCCTCCACCTCCTCCTGCAACTACTCCTGTGAGTTTGCCTTCTCTACCTTGAGCTCTTTACTTACCATGTTTATTGCTTTCGCTTGTGCTTTGCTTGTATGAATATTTAAGTTTGTATGTTCCTACCTTAAATCTTGTCTCACACATGCAATCTCTTCTCCTTTGTGCAGAATCAATCGGCGACTTCGAATAATGTGCCTCATGAGTCATGACCCACCACATCGATCGGGGTGGCCAGCAGTGAATGATACTTGTGGTTGTGATGCTTATGTGATATATTGTGGTGAATAATGTCGAATGATACTTGGTGATGCACTTGGATTATATGTGATATATTGTGGTTGCACTTGGTGAATGGTTGTGAATGGCACTTGTGGTGATTACTTGTGGACTATATGTGATATATTGTTGATATATCTGTGATATATTGTGACTTCTTTGAGTGGGGTGCAATAAACAATTAAAATAGGCAGTTTTGGCCACTTTGCGTGTGTTACACTCGGCAAAGGGAGGCTTTGCCGAGTGTCATCGTAAAAACACTCGGCAAAGTAACATTTCTGTGCATTCTAGGAACATGAGTTTGCCGAGTGTCATGGTAATGACACTCGGCAAACTCTAGTCTTTGCCGAGTGTCTTTACCATGACACTCGGCAAAGCTAAGATTTTGCCGAGTGTCATTACCACGACACTCGACAATCGAAAATTTGCCGAGTGCCATTCCATCCGGCACTTTCGGCAAGCGACGCCGCCACCGTGTTCTCACCATCCACTGACTTTTTTTTGCCGAGGGTCGTTTCGGCACTCGGCAAAGCCTTTGCCGAGTGCTCGATGAAAAGCTCTCGGCAAAGAGCTCTTTGCTGTCAAAAACTTTGCCGTGTGAGCTATGCCGTGGGTGGCACTCGGCAAAGCCGTAGTGATCTGAGCACTTCGCAAGTGTGACTATGATTTATGCGTGCATGACGTATGGAGCACGGCATGCAGCACAGCAGCAACAGCAGGGAGGTGATCTGATCATCCACAAAATAACGGATGCATGTTTATGTACTAAACTAAATATTTCAGACAATCTTTGTGTTCCATCAGAGTGTTTTGCATGAGTGATTATGATTCATGCATGCATGACATATGGAGCACGGCATGCAGCAGAGAGGTGTGACAACTGATGAATTAACGGATGCATGTTTATGTATTATACTAAACATTTTGGACAAATATTCTTTATGTTTCATCGGAGCATTTTGCATGTGTGATTATGATTGATGCATACATGACATATGGAGCACAGCATGTTGTAGGGGGTGTGATCACCAACGAATTAATTAACATGAAAATTCCAGACAATCTTTGTGTTCCATCGGAGCATTTTGCACGTGTGATTATGATTCATGCATGCATGACATATGGAGCAGGGGTGTGATCACCGATGAATTAACGGATGCATGTTAACTACTAAACTAAATATCCGGCAAATCAAGTTGCGTTCGTTGCATGGGCATACATACATACGCACCAGATGATCAGATGGTTCTCTCTAGAAAAAGATTACCATATAGTTTTTTTTAGAGAGAGAGTGTGTAGTTAATTCTATTTTTAAGACTTTTGTCCAGACCATATGAAGGTACGTACGACGTAGTCCACAATTAATTCACAGGTATACGCATCTAATTTCGCATGTGCATGCGCGATCGGTCGAGTCAAATCTTTCGTTCGCCACTAATTTGTTGCGTAGACCGAATCTGATTCTATTTTGAAGTATGTATATGCACCCGACTTGACGCATGCATGCAAACGAAATCGGCATGCAATTCAACAAAAGCTAGGGAAATAAGTCTTCTTCTCTACCGATCTACTGTTCGGAACTCGCCGAGCAAGTGACCACTTTGCAATTTGGATTCACGTACGCGTCCGTCCAATCGACTATTGTTTTCAGTCACAAAAAAATTGTTTTTGATATTGACATGATCTCTAAAATACAACTTTCTCTACTCATTTATATTGTTATGTAGTTATAAAACATGTTAAAATTATAATATTATAAAAGCATTTTTCAAGATAAATCTACAAGTATCAATTTTTTGTATTTATTCTAAATATTTAAAAAGATATCGATAATCAAATTTATATTGTTTGACTGCACGCCATCCAAAACAATTTCTTTTGTAACGGAAGGGAATAATTAATTGACCGGCTCTTTAATTCTTTCTGCCTTACATGGGGAGGAGTACTACTGATCTTCTATTCCATCCTAATTAGAAAATTTTTAGTTGAAATTAAGAGTGGCATGGATTTTTCCCAAACTGAATTGAGTCAATCAATCAACCATGCAACCAATCACGTGAAGACTAATCTTATTGCAGAACGCTCCACACGAAGGTTGGCAAAGCCTATAAATACTGCCCCTCGAGTGCCTTCATGATCATTCAACTCAAAGCAACCTCAACTCCAACACATCCATCCATCGATCAGCCTCAGCAATTTGCTGTTCATTCATAGCTCGACCGAAAACCTAGCTAGCTGAGCTGCTACCAAACAGCAGTCCGGCCAATATGTCGCGTGGCAAAGATATCAGCGTCCAGAGAGTGGAAAAATTAAACGCGGTGCAGCCGGCGAGCCCGTACGGCGCCGGCGCCGCCGTAGCACAGGCGTCGGGAGAAGTTGATGCGGCCGCCACGAGGTTCATTAACAGGGTGAGAAGGCGGTGGGCCGAAGAGGCAACTGCGGAGGCTTCTGCTGCTACGACGACTCCTGCGAGTCGCTGGAGTTAAATGGATGCATGCATCGATATATATAGATAGATGATATGTATGTCGTTCTACGTACAGTAGTTATTACTTATTATTATCATAGGATAATAAATAAGGACGTGAAAGTTAACTTAATTAGTAATGTTCCTTAATTATTATCGAGTGAATATATATGATCGTCTGATTGTAATATATGTGACTAGTGGCAATGTATATATTTTTAAGAACTAGTCGAGCTTTTGTTCATTGATCAGAAAAAGCAGGATTACAATCTTTGTACAAAGGAAGAAAGGAACCCTCTCTTCCCATGATATGCACGGGGAACTCGCCTTCGCTTGGCGAACCTCCTAACAGCCTGAATTAAGAATTCAGCGAAGAACATACACACTTTTGCAATCTCCTTCAGAATACCTGACAGTGCTGATCTTTGTTCAGCTCTATTACTCCACATCTGAACCAACTCCTGAGAGTCCGTCTCAATGATAACACGGCTGTCCTTTGTTCCTAGCTGGCATGGCTTCATCACGAAAAGCATAGGCTTCTGCTGTTAACGCATCAGGCAGTGTACCGTACCACCTTGCGGCTGCCTCCAACAAATTTCAATTACTATCTCCAATTAATACTCGTCATGCACCCTCTGAAACTTCATGCTGAAATGCTTCATCAATATTCACTTGTACCATCCAACCTGAGGAGGTGACCAGCGTTCTACATGGGCAGGTAACTTGACTGCCGCCGGCATCGTCATCGAACTTAGTTGCGGCACTCTCTCATCCATCTTGCTGCCTGCTCCGGTGTCCATGCTGATTTACCGTGGCGTCGATCATTTCTAGCCATCCATGCTGCCCACATATCACAAAGAAGTACTGATGAATTCTCCAACTAGTATGTGCAGGTCTCCAACGAATTAACGGAGATGTTTATATATGCATGTACTGAACTGAATATTTTGGACAATCTTTCTCTTCGACCAGAGCATTTTGCGAGTGATTCATGAGTTCATATGTATGCATTTGGGGTTCGAGTGGAACCCATTTCTTTTTCAGATCATACTATCCAAATATAGTTGTACTCATCCGGACTAATATACAAGCTTGCTAATCTATCTATCTATTATATTATTAAAATGATATAAAAAGAAATCATCATGTTTGCTATCAAGGACAAGCAATTACCACGTTAATCGAAGGAAAAATAGATGAAGGACCATGTGAGATGGTCCAGGTTAATGTTATAATGAACTATTGCAATGTTTGTGGAGTGATTAATTGACTTTGCAAAGATTACATTCTATCAGGATTGGTTCAGGCTGAAATTAAGGATTTGGGATTTGAGTTATGGATTTACTTAGGTTGACCTGAGTCATTGGATTAAGATTGCATGATGCATATCTTAGCTAATGTAGGTCAAGTATAGAAGAGTCAAGGCACAGAATGGTCAAGGATGCCAGGTGAGATGGTGAGCTCAAGCATGACATAAGACGAGAATATTGAAAGCGAGTTCGAACGGCGGGATGACGCCAGGTGGCTTACACGGGTCAAGTGAGTCGTGGTTTGGTGGAACCAGGACGAAAGAGACTTGGCGGCATGTAGCAAACTATTGGTGTACCTATACGTGGCAACCATGGCGATTGCTTGCAATGGATGGTGATGACCGGGTCAACAAAGGGGCATTTCGGCATTTTGACCAAAATACCAGAAACCACTTGGATCAAAACGCGGTGTATGGGCGATGCATTGGAGAGTGGTTTAAGTCAAGATGGAGCTGGTTTGATCAAGACATATCAAGACTAAGGGTTTAGCGGATGCATATTTATACGCTTTGAAAAGCATGCATAAGTGAACTTGAGTAAGTAAAACCCGTGTATGTGAGATTAATGGGTTTTCCCCATTGTAATTGTGGATAAGATCCATTTTGGGGGTAGGTGGCCGGTTGCCCACCTATAAAAGGGGTTGGGATAGAGACATGTAGGGTTTGTTTAGGGTTAAGCTTTTGAGAGTGGAGTACATAGTATGCTCTTTGTCCTATAAGATGGAGTGGTTGTAAACTCAACCTTCTCGAGTGAGCAATACATCATTCTTTGCATATTTCTATGGATCCATCTTGATTTGGTTATTTTGCTCTTGATTTGATTTCTTGATCCAAGGGTTTTTCAGCTAATTTCTTTGGTGTTCTAACTTATTGTGGCATGTGGGAATATATCTAGACTCATCTTGGTCATCATCCACCCACGAGCTAGTTTTATTCACCAATTTTGATTTTCACTCGGTTTTGATGTAACCTTCCAACAAACTTAAAAAGGTCTCATCTTTATCCATGCATTTTATGATTGTTTGTTAGAATAGGTTCATAATACCCTAGAGAGGATCTCTACAAAGTTTCACATTATTTGGATTTACGGATCAAAAGTTACATCTGTTTTCGTATTTGAATTAGAGCTAAACAATCAGTGCAGTCTGTCTGGAACATCGACCAGTTTTATGACCATATTGGTTACGACCATAGTCAAGTTCTAGATCGTGTCACACAACTTTCGACCACATTCAGTCTTCTGACTACTTCACATTTTCCCTACCGAATGTGATTTTCGAATGCTCGCTGATCGTCAATTTCACTGGTTTACTCTTGAAATGAATCAACCATGTTGGTTGCAGATCACTCGTTGGCCTCCGACCATATTGGTTGTTCGACCACTCATTGGCTTATGACCACATTGGTTACAACCACGTTGATCACGTTGGTTGCCGATTGGGTCTGACCACGTTGGTTGTTTAACCACTCGTTGGCTTATGACCACGTTGATCACTTTGGTTCCTAACTGGTTACAACCACGTTGGTTGCTCGACTACTCGTTGGTTTACGACCACGTTGGTTATGACTACATTGATCACTTTGGTTGCCAACTAGTTACGACCACGTTGGTTGTTCGACCACTAGTTGGCGTCCGACCATGTTGTTTACCACCGCGTTGGTTTCGACTACATCCATTTTCGATCACATTGGTTTTGGTCTCGGTGGTTATCGACCACGTTGGTTTTTGACCGTTCCCTGGTCATCGACCGTGAGAGGCGATTTCTGACTACACTGATTTCCAACGTACTATCAGCTCTCGGCTACGTGATTTCTGTTCGGTACTTGATTTCCGACCAAGTTGGACTTCCGACTAGTAGTCGAATTCGACTACACTGTCAGGTTTCGACCACGTTGTCAACTTTCGACCACATTGTTTTTCTTGTTGTTCAACTTTGTTTCTTCGGTTTTCAAGTGGTAATTCAACCCTAATCTTCATACTTTAAAGGGTTAAGTGAATACTTGGAGGAAAAATTTAAAGGCACTATTCACTCCTCCTCTGTTGCTTGTCCGATCCTACAAAAGAAAAATCTACAAATCTACAATATCAATTTTAGTGGATCTAGATTATAACTGTACAGATCAATTGGATAGACATATGAGAGCTATCACAATTATGCAATAAGCTCCACTACCACCTTGTAGCATGTACACTAGTGATCCAAGTTCGCGTGGGCTAGTGGCGGAACCAGGTCTCGGGCTACCTGAGCTGTAGCCCGAGGCTTGACAATCAAAGCCCATGTAAAATTCATAAAAAATCATGTCTTCTGATTGTGCTACGTACGCTGCATGTCTTCAATTTTCAAAAACAAAAATAAAAGAAAGAAGACTAATTTCATGTCCTTTGTCATAAGACTTGTATTGGTTATATAATAAGTGTTGCATGCACAACATGGAACACATATAGTTCAAGTTAAATGAGGGTGATTAGCAAGCATGTTAATTTCATGTCCTTTGTCATGGAGTTGTGCTCTTTTGAAGTAAATTAATGGAGTACAAACCTCTATAAATTAATTGTTTATAAAAGAGAACACAACTCTTTTGCTGATCCATGTCTAAAACTTTTATCGATGGATAACACATCTTTTGACCTTAGCACATATGCTAGCTGGTCGATGCTTTTTGCCAGGTGGTGAGCTAGCTCCTCGATCGATCCGCATGCATTCATGAGCATGTGCGAGAGGAGTCAAGTCTTTCGCCTTTGTTCGATTATATTGATTTTTGTTTGAAAAAGTTAAAAATTAATATAAACGTGCAGTTTTTTAATTAGTCTTTTCATTTCTCTTGCCCTCGTCTCGTTTCGAGAATAAGACAGTGTGTTACAGGTACATTACGCACTTTACTTCTCTTGTTCTTATCTCACACATGCATTTCTCTTTCACTTTCACCACCACTTGGCCTTTCTTTCAAAAATCAATTCTTTTGGCTACTACTATTTATTTTCAACCAAAAGTTATCAGATGTAGTAAAAAACTATCAACCACAGCCAACATCAACAAGCCTTTAGATATACGGTAGCCGGTAGCTATGTTCATTACTACAATTGTATGTGACTTAATTCAATGATATTTTTTTAAAAAAAATAGTTAGGAGCTCTGACGATCGCTTAAGGAGTAGCCATCCGGACGAATTTTATGATTTGAACCTGGATGGGCAAGAGGACGACGACACCAAGCATATATGCATCTCCCTACCAAGGACCGGCCGGTTCCTAATTTAGTGAGGCTTATTATTTATTTGCTTAATTTATGGGTGTTAAAAAGAATATTAAGAATGACTAGTAGAATCTTTAAATTAAATCCATATATACCACGAGAAGTGCATGCAGTTTATAGTGGAGTAAGTAGTACTTAACTAGCTAGCTTCCGGATGCTTCCGGCCGCATTGTCTGAAGCACGCTTGAGGCATTTCCTCTAATGCATGCGAAAGATAAGAGGAAAGAATCGAGCATAATCAACAAATTAGCCAACTTCTCGAACAATTTCTTTTTGTCTGTGTCACTCAGAAACCCAACTCTTTCAGACTTTTGAGCACCTTTGCACCTAAATACGCGTATGGAGTATAGCTTTAAGCTAGCTTTGTGTGATCTAGCTGATTGTTGACCTTGACCCATACTATATTACCATACACAGTGCTAGCTAGGTTGTACTATTAGTCTCCGCTTTACACAATTAATCTTCTAGCTAGCCACTACCTGTTCAGATTAGAAAGAGTTGTGCAACAATACACAAGCAACTCCACTAATAATTGGAGCTAGCTTAGGTACCCGGCCTCATCGATAGCACGTACGCAGCAGTAGTACGTATATAGCACGTACCTGCAGGTGTTTGCACAACTATAAAAAAAACCATCATAGGCAGTTTTTTAAACCGTCTGAATTTATAGATCAGTAATAATTGAAAGTTATTATAAATAATTTATAAGTCGTCTGTGATAAATACAACATAGATAGTTTGTAACTAGAACCGTCTGTGATACTCTAACACCACAGACGGTTCTAGTTACAAACCATCTGTATTGTATTTATCACAGACAACTCACAAATCATTTGTGATAACCTCCGATTATCACTGACACATAAATTCTGACAGTTCAGAAAACCATCTGTGATGAACTAACATTACAAACGGCTCGACGTAAAAACTGTCTGTGATACTCTAACATCACAGACGGCTCGAAGTAAAAATCATCTGCGATACTCTAACATCATAGATGGCTTGAAGTAAAAACCGTCTATGATACTCTAACATCATAGATGGTTCTAGCTACCAATCGTCTATGATGGACGAGTATCACAAACGGTTGTATTATAGAACCGTCTGTGATAGTTCTTGATAGACAATTTATACCACAAACTATCTATGATAGTACATACTATACCTAAATTTTTTTAGTTTTTTGGCTAGTCTCAAGAAATGTTAGCTATGCCCTTTGAAAACAAGCAAATACAGCAGCACATTCCATTAAAATCCACCATTACAACATCACAAGATAATGAGAAGATTACCCATCTAACATAGCAGGAACATGGTAAGAACATATCCTAATCCTATGAACCCAACTCTTAAATATGGTAAGAACATATCTCCTAATCCTACGAACCCAACTCTTAAACATAGTAAGAACACGTCTCCTAATCCTATGAACCTATGGCAAAAACATAGAAGGAGAGATCCTAGTAGCGCGCGAGCTGGATATCCTTAACACCGACTTGAGCACCGTTTTGGTAGCTAACTGCTTCTGCGATGCCTTGCAGCGAAGGAGAGGTGGCAGTAGCATCAACCTTTGTGTCACAACGGTGAGACTGCATAAGTCACTCTTACAACACTTACGACAAGAGTGTGTTGTGTAGTCTACCATGGTGTCACAACGAAGACGCTAGATCACAGTGGTAGTTGACGTCATCGAGGAACAAGTTAGAAGTGGATGAACTAGTTTGGAGCAGCTGGTAGAACTCATCTCGGAGAGAAAGGGAGAGGGGGAGTAATTAATAAGGGGAGAGAGGTGGGAGGAACCAGTGTCTGCCGTTCGATATGGAGAGAATGGATGGTGAGATCATAATCTTAGAAAAGATGCCACAGATCGATGTCGTGGCATTATCAGAGACGGTTTGTTATACAAATCGTCTGTGATAATGCACATATCACAGACGGTTCTTATAAATAAATATCTGTAAATTATCATAGACGGTTGTTAATACGAATCATATGTGATGTCTCGCATTATGGAATTGTGACAGATTATGATAATCTCATTTGGTTGGACCGTTTTTAGATATTTGGTGTTTGGCTACATGTTTTCCATAATCAAGTTGCAGACGGATGAATTATTTGGTTTATCAAACGAAGCAGTAGACTCTTCATACCTTATTTTTCACAGCAACTTCAAAAATAAGCGCAACACAACACGCACAAGCAACCGCAAACTGAGCCTAAAAATCTTATTGTACTCGATCCCTTGACTAATTGCTTTATGTATGGTACTTTCGACTTTCATTTTCTTAAGGAGAACTTGGAAGCACCTTCCTTGCGAGAATTTCACAAGCGCTTAGCTTTAAAGTAGAACTAAAGTTTAGAATCAACATAATTCCTCCGAATTTCCCACTTCTTTTGGGAAAAAAAAAGGGTAAAACTATGATTGGAGAAGTCACATGAAGTCACTAGTAATGAGCCGGGGGTAGATTAGGCATGATTGGATTAGATTAGGAAGACTACTGGAAACCTGCCCAGCAAAGAAGGGCTCGATGAAGTCCGTGGGCCATATAATTCGGCCCATTCCATTAATTTATCCCTTGGAGCCCAGAGGCCTGGAAAGCCCCCGCAAACCATCCGACCTTAGATCGGACGGCTAGGGGGCCTCGCATCATGATCAAACGGCTCACCGAAATCCGCACGCTGCTGCCTTTATAGTCCTTTCCGCTACCACCGCCGAGCCGTCCCTTCGCTCTCACTCCGCGCCGCCGCCGCCGCCGCCAAGATGGTACGTGGCGAGCTCTCTCTTGGTTCTGCTGCGGTATTCCTCCGCGATTGACGCTTGTTTCGTCTGACCTGGTTGCGGTGTGCTTGTGTGCTCTGCGTGGGTGCAGCCGTTCAAGAGGTTCGTGGAGATCGGGCGGGTGGCCCTCGTCAACTACGGCAAGGACTACGGCCGCCTCGTCGTCATCGTCGACGTCGTCGACCAGAACCGGGTAACCATCGATCTCTCTTGTCTTCCTCCGCTCTGGTCTCCGTCGTGTATGACCGCGCTGTTGTGATGCGGATCTAGACTTATAGACATTGTGCTTTGTCATGTGGTTGCGAGAAACTTGTTGCTATGGACGATTGTCCTTGGTGAGAAATGTAGGAATCTGTTAACGAAATGGCAAATTGACTTCGCCGGTTGCCATAACCACCTTATCAAAACCTTATTGTGATTGATTTCTGTGGCATTTTTCTCTTGTGCCAATGTTGGATTTTGTCTTGCTCTACCTGCGATTGATTGCACTTGCCAATCTTGTTTCCTGAAATGAGCCTATGGTTATGGTCCTATGTATGGAGTCGTACTCTTACATTACTTCGCCAAGAAACTAAGCTTTTAGTGTCTCCACACACTTCTGTTAGTGTTTCTCTGCCATTATACTTGACAATCTTGTTTCCTGAGAGGAACCTATGGTTATGGTCCTATGTATGGAGTGGTACTCCTGAATTGCTTCACTAAGAAATTAAGGCTTTAGTTGCTCCACACGCTTCTGTTAGTACTAGCTGAATACCCGTGCGTTGCTACGGATTTAAAAAAATTAGAACATATTTGTATACACGTTTCAACAAATTTTACCACCTGTTAGTTTTAGAACATATAGTATGATAAAATTTTAAAATTTGTAGAAGAGGCCGGGTAGAAGAGGAGGTGGGAGATGGTAACTGTTGGTGGAAGTGGAGATGAGGGGTAGTTAGATATGAGAGAGAGGGAGAGGGATGTTAGATAGATGACAAGAAACTAAGCTTTTAGTTGCTCCACACACTTCTGTTAGTATTTCTCTGCCATTATACTTGACAATCTTGTTTCCTGAAGGGAACCTATGGTTATGGTCCTATGTATGGAGTGGTACTCCTGAATTACTTCACTAGGCTTTAGTTGCTCCACACACTTCTGTTAGTATTTCTGGTGCTTTGTCACTACCAAAATGTTCTAGCAGTCTAATTACTTCTTTGGACTTGCTCATTTTTCTTGTCCTAGACTCCTAGTTGGTTATGTTCTGCTGACTTGAAGTTGATTAGTGAAATTCTCGTAGCCCTGATGATGCATTCTGTGAATCAGGCACTCGTGGATGCCCCTGATATGGTCAGGTGCCAGATCAACTTCAAGCGGCTCTCCCTGACTGACATCAAGATTGACATCAAGCGTGTTCCTAAGAAGAAGACTTTGATTGAGGCAATGGAGAAAGCTGGTAATGATGAAATTAACTCTACCCACCTCTGCAGCAACACTTTTTTGTCCTTTGTGCAGCTGATACTTATTTGAACTCTTGGGTTATCCTTTTGCAGATGTGAAGAACAAGTGGGAGAACAGCTCGTGGGGCAAGAAGCTGATCGTCCAGAAGAGGAGAGCATCGCTCAATGATTTTGACAGGTTCAAGGTTATGTTGGCCAGGATCAAGGTCAGACATTTTACTGACATGATTAATTCTTGTGGGTCACTTTTATGTCGCTTACACTAGTGTTTTGCATATGAACAGAGAGGTAGTGCTATCAGGCAAGAGCTTGCCAATCTCAAGAAGGTGGCTGCGGCTTAGAATCTCTTGGTGGATGACATGTTGAGTTTTTGGTTCCAAGTTGGATCAGCAATATGTTTCAGTGTTTTTAAATCCAGAATTAGTACACTGTTTTCGGGAACCTATTTAATATTCTATTCTAATCAAGCATGGCTGTGCTTCAAAGATTTTCTCATGGCTGTTTTCGAATACTGAAGTAGTTTGCGACACATGTTGTTTCCTGTACTGTGATTTGCATTTGGTGATTAATTAAATGTTTCAACCATTGTAGTCACTGGGATATGCTGGTTATTATGAGTTGGGATTCATCTGCGTACTAGTGTGTCCGTTGGTCCGCGAGATTTCAGGGTTTTGCCAGTTTTGATCTTACTGGTATATTTTGGAGGCAAGTCTATGACTGCTTCCCAGAATTTTAATGGAAAGCTTTCTACCTCGTCCCAGTTTATACGGTTTGTTTTGGAGGTGTAGCTGCCTCAAGAAGGAATCACGAAATGCTGGACGTGCGGTGCACGTAGAAATGTGGTAAAAAGGTGCATAGTGTTGCGAGCGTAGCATGTATGCATAATGCATTTTCTGATGTTCAATTCAAACGCCATGACTGGCATACTGCCCCCAACTAATTTTGAAGCCTTTGTCCTATGTGTCATGTTTGTTTTTCGATTGAAGCGTCTATACTTAGGGGTGAAAATGGGTCGGGTTAATTCCGACCGATCCGGCACCGAATCCGATTGGTATCGAATCCGACTAGTACCGAATCCGGAGACAAAAATATGGGTTAGGATATGGTAACAGCAATATCCGTCCGAATCCGATACATCTTCAAGTTTGATTTCAGGTTAGTGCTACTATTTGACGTTGCATTTTCTTTTGCAATGGTAAAATAAAATCTTCCACATCAGCTATTAAATAGTAACATCAAGTCAGTGCGTCCTATTCCATTTACTGCACTGTATGCATTCCTTACAAACAAGTAGGGGTGCAAACAAAATAGGTTAATCCCGACCGATCCGACACCGAATCCGATTGGTACCGAATCCGGAGAAAAAATATGGGTTAGGATATGGTAATAGCAATATCCGTCCGAATCCGACCCGTTTTCACCCCTATCTATACTCCATCCCTTCCATGGGGCAATGAAATCAAGTTCAGCAGTACTTAGTTTCAAATGGCTGTAGTTCACCAAGTTGTTCGTGTGTTTTTTTAACGTGGAAATTGAGCTTTTACGTCAGATGGTATATCTTGCGACTAGAACCAGTGGTCTTGGAAAAAGTTGTTCATCGGTGTTTTTATAACGTGGAAATTGAAGTTTTACGTCGGTATATCTTGCGACTAGAAGCAGACGCGGTGGTCTTGGAAAAATCATCCAACTTGTGATCATCTTGCTGCTTCTCCCGGCAGATGAACCACAATGCAGAAATTGCAGATGATTTTTTTAGAATCACCTGGAGTTGCAGGTGATTTTTTTGAAGGAGAGCTGCAACTTCAGTTGATTGAAAGTGTAACTTTAGGTGACTGAGAGATAAAAAAATTTCAATCGCCTGTGCAATAGCAAAACCGTTACCCTTTTTATCGAGTGTCTAGCCATGTGTCAAAACCACCATTTAAACCAGGATTTCAGCCATAAGAAAAGCAAATGATTTTTGATGTGTTCCAATGTGCAAATCACATATAAATAGGGACCATAGGCAGCATTAGGAGGAGTTGGCGTCAGGCTCAGGTGAGCTCATCCCTCTATTGCTGTTGCTTCTCCTCTTCCCCACAGCCATGTGCTAATGCTGTTTCACAGCTGCTGGTCAGGGAAGGAGCAAGGAGCAACAGCAAGCAAGGGAGGAACTCAAGCATCAAAATCATAGGGCATAAGGTGAAATCTTTCCTCTTGTTTTCACTGCTTTTACTTCTTATCTGCAGCAGCAAGATGATTTGTGTTGCTGCAGGTGAAGTCAAGAATAAGCAGTACGAAAACATCAGGGAAAGAGGAACCAGAAGAAGCATAGTACATTGCATCAACAAGAAAGACAAGTAGAAGCATAGGAAGAAACCAAGAACCAAGAAGCAGTCCATAAGTGCATCCAAACCAGAATACGTGTGCATGCTTTCTCATATGCATATAGAGTCCTCTTACATATTAGGTTTGTATGAATGGGGTGATATTGAATGCATAGAAATAACATATAGCATCTTCCGTGTATCTGTTCTTACCGTGAGAATGGTCTCTACATGAAATTTCTTTAGTCATGCGTAGGATCTAGTACAGTGAAATTCAGAGGTGGTCATATTATCAGATGGCTATGCAAATAAAAGAATGGTTAGTGATCAACATGCATAGATTCTGAATTGATGTAAATGTGATGGTACTCTTTATTTCCCTGTTTAACTACAATGATGATGATTCAGGTATTTGGGTAATCTAAGGAGGGATAGTACAAGCAATGTCAGGTTTAGTTCTGTTCAAGATTTCTTTTCTTTACCCTGATACTAGCTGTTGTAAAGATTGATTGTATACATGCACCCAAACACCACCGTCGCTCCTTGTCATTGTGCCACCACCTCCAACCACCTTTCCGTTCATCGCCACCTCCCAGAGCTTTGCCGTGAGTCTACCTTTCTATTTTTCCCATGTTAGGACCACGCGTTGCTTCCCTCGCCACCGACGAGCTTGCCAAAGTTGTCGTTGCTCACTGCCCTTTGCTCACTCTCTCTTTCTGACCAGTAAGGCTCACATGTAAGAAATGATTAATTAAGCACCAATGATAGGTTGGAAAGTAATGAGTCTATGACAAGTGGATCACGCTGAAATCAATTAAGTAATTTTAATTAAATTGAGATTTGAAATATTAGTCACTAACATATAGGTCCTACTCGGTATAATAATAAAATGTGATTTAAAAGCTGGTTTTAAAATCTGTGTCACTGACATGATGACCCCCACATGTCAGTCAATTTAGAAATTAATAAAATTCTGACTAGTAGACCACACCTGTCAGCCTAATGACACAATATATCTTGGATTTCCTTTAGAAAGAAAATTAAAAATCTGAGCATAGTACTATTTTCTTTTTAGGGTTTTGTAAACTAAATAATATTCAAATGGCCATACCTTCTGTATTTGAACTATAAATTCAGTTATTTTTGTCTCTAATTTTTTTTTCTAAAATCATGCTATTTATGAACATGCAAAAATATTTGAATTTGGTCTATATTGTAATTTATTTGGCTCTTATTTGAGCTCATTTGGTTTTACCAATTAGATATTGTCGCATCATAAATCTATGAGAACGATCCTAAGCAATTCTCTGAACAACCAAAGTAAGGTAAGTGCCCCTTTGACCATGTTGATCCTATTATTTTAATTATTGTATATTATTTGTAAAGAATATTGTGCATGCGTGTATATTTCACTAAATTCGCTATATTTGTGGGTAACAGTAGTTATATCCACTTATATACATTGATCCTCCTTGTGACATTCATACCCTTACTGTTGTATCCATTAGGATATGGTTTATACAATAGTTAATATCAATTTTAGTATGATAAATTCACATATGTTGTCTACATGTTTAGCCACGCTCTAGTTTTCACTAATTTTGAATATTCAAAAAAACTTGCACATCAAAATGGGAGATTTTGAAATGTTGGACCAGAGAAGGAAACTATATTAGTTTGGTATAAAAATAAAACAAAAGGCCTATTTTTAGACATGGGTGAGTTATAGGATAAACAGAAAAAAGTGAGAGTGTGGTCTTGCATGTAGATAAGGAGAGATTCTCGTCTAGGTTAATTAAGGACTGAACTCTATTGTTGCAAATCTAAGTCTAAACTGTACAACCACATATGCTATATGGGGTTTGGCTTTAGCTGACTAAGTTATCTAGGACTACTCTTGCATTTTGGTAGGCCGAAGTAGTGAGGCAGCCCAAGAAGGTTTGCTCGTAGAGGATCATTTCACTAAGGTGTTGGGACTAAAACTTATTAATACAATAGTGAATGTTCACTTGAGGGAAAGATATGTCTAAGTGAGAGTTTATCATTCATCGGGCTGGTGTAAAGTTAGAACTAGATGATATAAATGTTTTATGATAATCATATCGTCACACGCCTAAGGAAGCATGTTGATTATCTCATGTGGGTAAAGTAATGCAACCTCTCAAGAGTATAAAACTATTTAAATAGCTGTGCTTATGGTCATGAGCATGCTTGGGTGCAGCCACAATGGGTCTAGCTTTTATTTTTTGACAAAACGGTTTTGTTGAAAATGATGGAATGGTATGATGTAATATATGTACCATGTCTATGATATTTTATCACTGTTCATAGATGAGGAGTGTTATGATTTACTCTGAGCCAGCTTAACATCTTATTATGTGATTTTCGTATCTTTCAGTTGAGCTCAAGTTATATAATTATTATTTTATTACATGTTAATTGCTCTTTAATTTCCATTACAAATTATTAATTATCAATATTACTAATGAAAACTTGCTTCATGCTAAGAATAACATATAGCATAAATCCTTATCCTTTCTTAGCCTTACATATATATACAATGTTGTGATACATTACAAGTCTTGCTAAGTACACAATGTACTTAATCTTGCTTAAATTGTTGTTGAGGAAGAAACAATGCTCGACGACACTTACTTTGCTCCTCGTACCAGAGGGTACAACCATGGGCCATTCTAGGGCCTAATCTTTGTCGGTTGCCTATTGGGTATAGATAGCATACAATTGCATGCTTTTGGTTTAATTACTTGTCTTCTGCTACAATGTTCTGCTGCGATCTCTCTTTGATATTTATATTTATTTGGCCGATCAGCCTTATGTTGTAAATTTGATATACATCGCTTATGTATTTGATCCCTTTATTGTAAATTAAATATATGCAATATGTATAGATATAATTTTAATATTATTGTTAAGTGTATTAGCTATTGATTATGAAACTAGTATAATACATATAAAGAGGTCTGCACACGTTCCCTCTTTTCTGCTTTTTTCTGTTCACCTCCGCCTTTAAGCCCCAAAGACAGAGGATACATGGCAAATCTCAAAATTAACCACACTGCATTCACTTGCGCTGAAGCGTGTCACGCCCATGCGCCTTATTTAGTTATTTATTATTAGATCCCATGCACCTAGCTGCAGATTGCCTTGTAATAATAAGTTAACAGCCACGTGTTACGTATGGGAACTCAGCACGTGTACCTCAGCTAGGGATAACCCTACCAACCTGGTTGCATCAAGCCAATGCGATGAGAACCGCGTGGACGACATGTAGAAACAGCATCTGGCCGTGATTTTTTTGGAGCCCGGTCAGATTCGAGATGCTTATTTGCTCTTTCGAATTGTTTAGCATGGATCGTGGAACACGCTAGCTTTTGATCAACTTACGAAATCTAGTAATGTTGGGGTATGGGAAAGCGACAGTAACGTAAACCAGAAAGTCATATGAGTAAAAAATCATAAAATGTTACTATTAGATACGTGGTACAGTAGAAGTAGAATTAAAGCAAACAGATCAACGTAGCGTACGTCGGTATAGTGTAAGTAATCGATCGTCCTCTGACCAACCATCTCCTAGCGATTGTTTCAATCAGCACCCCAATCACAGCAGCACCTCTACCGAGGTCCACAAGTCCAGGGATTGAACGACGTGTGTCATGTACTAACACCAGTACGCACAGTATGGTTTGAGAGGTGATGACTACGTTCCAATGGGTATGTCTCGGGATACCTCTCTCAACCCCCGCGCTCTCTTTATATAGCCTCCAATTGGATCCTTATCCGATACAATCTTATATTGTATCCAACTCAGAAAGCCTCTGACTATATCTTTATTCAATATGAGTAGAGATCATATCCTACTCGGAGTGCCTCCGATCGGATCCAATATGAGTAGAGATCATATTCCACTAGGAGTCTATCATTCGGACCATTATCGTTCCAATCCATTAAGTGTATAACCCTATAGATTCATGTATATTTGTTCATAGGTCAAAAATTCCTTACTAGTCTATACGTCGATAGCGGTCCCTAATAGGATATAACGATTCCTAAATATAAATACATATTATA
Source organism: Dendrocalamus sinicus (assembly GCA_036346575.1). Lineage (NCBI taxonomy): Eukaryota > Viridiplantae > Streptophyta > Magnoliopsida > Poales > Poaceae > Dendrocalamus > Dendrocalamus sinicus. Next base: position 61,851 of record JAYEVI010000038.1, on the reverse strand, counting down.
TTGGACAAACCTATATAGTGCTTATATACCGATCCCTTTGCCTCAGGATACTAAATCAAACTCAAGACGAGAAGTGTGCCGTTCTATGATGAATTGATCCTGCACTCAAACCTGTAGTGAATTACTCAGTTGTGATTGACTTCTCAATCACATTCGGCATGACCATGCACTTTCTTAATTCAACCACATCGAAGGGCCAAGCAGTATCCTCCCATTATATATAGGATGGGCAAATTTCATCTTGATCGTTCACATTACTCCGCATGTTTCATAGTAAATCTGAAAACTACCTTTATGATCACCTAATTACGGAGTAGTGTTTGGCAATCCCAAAGTAAACTATTACATATGTAGAAAACTATGACGATCTCAGATCTAAGGATACTATATACACTATGTATGAGACCAACTGATGACATTTAAGAATATAATAATTCCCCTAGTATCTCATGGTAGGTCAATTAATACATTAGAAACTGTGTCCTCATGATTGATTTGATATCTTCATATCCATGATCCGTGAAACATGATCATTAATCAATACATATGCTGGTCTATAAATCATAATTGCTCCATGTAATGATATAAGATAAAAAATAATTAAGAATGACATCAAAATATGAATAAAGAGTTCTACGAATAAGTTACATACTTATTGATCAATATGAAAAATATTTATTTAAGGGATAAAATGACGTGTTATTTAAAATATTATAAACATGAAAGTGATATAATTATCTTTATAATCATCTTTAGGACAAATCACTAACAGACAATGCATGCTAAAATCACTAAAGATTTTGATCCGCTGAACTAGATCAATCATGCGCGCAACTCGATCGATCAAAATCCGACGATCCGCCCTTTACCTTAGAAAAACAAGGGATTTTTTTAAAAATCTCTTTTCGTCGATTAATACCGTGATTCGGACCGTCTATACTGTCTGATCGAACGGTCCAAACTGCGTGTGCAAGTTTATCCGATGCTAAAATTAGACCTTAATCATAACCGCAAATATTCTACCCCACGTTGCCTGCATTATCACGAGGGCTTAGTTTGATCAAAGATGCCTTCTCTCTTTAGAGTATCCGATGCAAATTCGGGGCAACGATATTTCCAGATGATAATCACTTTGCACAGCAAAGACGGAACATTTGGTACAAGATCATTCATGCATGCTTCATTGCTTCCATTATCCAAAAAGCAGAGAGGATTGTTTCTAGTACTGCAGTTTGTGATTGATTGCTCTCACATCGAGTGGCGAAGCTTAGAGTGAAAATAGAGATAAGCACACTTGTTAATTCCATTCCGGTGCCTGTTCCAGTTTTGTGTTTGGGTGTGGAATGTTCCAGTACCGAAGGTGCGCTATTCCGGGCTTATATATATAGAGAGAGTATAAATAACAGGGGTACTATGGTGCCCAGGCTCCATGAGTTAGACTTTCCATCTATGTTAATGGCTTCCTTTCCATACTATTGTACTAGCACGCATCTAAAAGCAATCCAAAGAAAGAGAGGCTTGGTGCCCGGGCATCATGGTGTCCCATTTCAGTGTCCTATATATATATATATATATATATATATATATATATATATATATATATATATATATATATATATATATATATATATATATATATATATATATATCTTGAAAATGTGAGTTTGTGGTCATCGGTTCATTCTCCCTCCTCTCTTCTCAGCTGTTCGATCAAAGATCAGCCGTCCAGATCTGCATGTAGGTAGTTCTTCTACTTCTCATAGAAAAGGTCGGGCCGACGCGTGGGCCTCGCTTCTCCTCTTCTCTTCCCGCATTCTCCGCCCCCCCGGCAACCACTCCACCTCCTACAACCATTGCCTCCTTCTCTCCCCCGAACCCTTGTGCCACGCCTCCTCCTTCTCCTCAGTATCACCACCAATTCCTTCCCCACGCGGCAACGTCTGATCGCAGTCCCCCAACATCCCCCAGCAGCGCCGCATCATCCCGTCGCCGCCTCCCCAACACATTCGCTCGCCGCCTCCTCTCCCCATCTACCCGTCGCCGCCTCTCCACCTCCACCTCTTGCAACCACCGCCTCCTTCTCTCCCCGAACCCTTGTGCTGTGTCTCCTCCTCCTCCTCGGCACCACCACCAATTCCTTCTTGACATGGTAGGTTGCAATCCCCTAACTTTCCCCAGTAGCACCGCATCTCCCCGTCACTGGCTCCCCAATGCATTCGCCCACCGCCTCCTTCTCTCCCCCGAACCCTCATGCTGCGCCTCCTCCTCCTTGGCACAGCCACCAATTCCATCTCCCATCGCCCCTCCAACCAGCGACATGATGCTCGATGATAGTGGCCGGTGGTTCAAAGAGAAGGGCGCTCGGCGACAGCAACCGGTGGATCAGAGAGAATGGCGCTCGACGATGGCGGTGGTGGCTTCCTCTTCCTACGCCTGCCTACGTGGCTCTCCCCCCGCCGCCACCACCTAGCAATCGCTCACCCGATAAGCCTCTCTACCTCTTCCTGCTCTTCGCTCGGAGCTTGTCACGTTGTCTAGCGATTTTGGTCTCCCAAGCTGGTCGTCAAAGTCGGTGCCGTGGTCGAGGGGACCGTGGTCGAGGAGCCGTGGCGAAATCAAGGGACCGTGGTCGAATGGGGCCGTGGCCAAAGTCGAAGATCAGTGGTCGAAGTTAAAGCCGTGGTCGAAGGGGTGGTGGTCGAAGTCGAAGGGCTGTGGTCGAAGTCGAAGGATCGTGGTCGAAGTCCGAACCATGGTCGAAGGGGACAGTGGTCGAAGTTGAAGGGCCGTGGATGAAGTTAGTCTACGATTGATGTCAAAGGGTTGTGGTCAAAGTCAGGCCATGGTCGAAGTCGAAGGGTCATGGTCAAAGTCCAAACCGTGGTCAAAGGGGGCTGTTGTGGCTACAGACCAAACAGAGAGAGAGATGGTAGTGGAGAGTGATGAAGATAAGTGTAATGGCCTGGCCTCTCCCCATGGCTTACTCTCATATATACACACACATGAGGAGTGCTTTTACAGTTATACCCTTACATCTGGTTATCCCTTCTGGGGGGCAGTTATGTCATTACACATGGCCTATTCTGGGCCTTATAATTTTCTACCAGCTGCTTTGGGTTTAGGTGGGGCCACCCCTACGGCGAGAGCCTCTCATGGTGAAGGGCTTCACGGGCCGAAGCCATGTCGCCGAGTCCTTTGGCCCCCTCCGTCCCTGCGGCTGTGAATTTCTCAAGCTCGCGGTGAGAGCTGAAGTCTGGGATGGTGGTAGCGGAGGCTGGCGCCTGAGTTGAAGCAGGCGCGCGCGCGCCGTCCCCTACCCTTCGAGCGGGTGGTGGCGGGCCGCGCCTGTCGGTAGACGCGCTCGCTCCGTCCCCTACCCTTGAGCGGGTGGCGGTGGGTGGCGCCTGGTCGAAATGAGACGCGCGCGCTCCATCCCTACCCTTGAGCGGGTGGCGGCGGCGGCATCCGGTCGGAAGTAGACGCGCTCTGTCCCCTACCCTCGAGCGGGTGGCGGCGAAGCGCGCCTCTTAGTGACGCGCGCTCCGTCCCCTACCCTTCGAACGGGTGGCAGCGGAGCTGGCGCCTCTTCGAAGTAGACGCGCTCGCTCCGTCCCCTACCCTTCGAGCGGGTGGCTGCGGAGGCTGGCGCCTAAGCGAAGTAGACGCGCTCGCTCCGTCCCCTACCCCTCGAACGGGTGGCGGCGGCGCCGGGCCCGGTCAGTGACGTGCGCGCTCCGTCCCCTACCCCTCGAACGGGTGGCAGCGTGGCCGGCGCCTCCTCCAAGTAGACGCGCGCGCTCAGTCCTCTACCCCTCGAGCGGGTGGCGGCGGGGCTGCACCGAAGTCGGCGAGACGCGCTCGCTCTGTCCCCTACCCGAGCGGGTGGCGCGGCCGGCGCCTCTTGAGTAGACGCGCGCTCCGTCCCCTACCCTTGAGCGGGTGGCGGCGGGCCGCGCTCTTTAAAGTAGACGTGCTCGCTCGTCCCCTACCCTTCGGCGGGTGGTCTGCGAGGCCGGCGCTAAGCGAGTAGACGCGCTCGCTCCGTCCCTACCCCTCGAGCGGGTGGCGGCGAGCCGGCGCCCGATCGGCGAGGCGCGCGCCCGTCCCTACCCCTCGAGCGGGTGGCAGCGGCCGGTGCCTCTTCGGTAGACGCGCGCGCTCCGTCCCTACCCTTCGAGCGGGTGGCGGCGGGTGGCGCTGCTCAATAAGCGCTGGCGCGGCGGTGGCGCTGTTGGCGTAAACGCGCCGCTCCGTCCCCTACCCTTGAGCGGGTGGTGCGGAGGCGGGCGCCTAGCGAAGTAAACGCGCTCGCTCGTCCCCTACCCTCGAGCGGGTGGCGGCGGGCCGCGCCCGGTCGAAGTAGACGCGCGCGCTCCGTCCCTACCCCTCGAGCGGGTGGCGGCGGTGGCGCCTCTTAGCTAGGCGGCGCGCTCCGTCCCTACCCTTGAGCGGGTGGCGGCGGGCTGGCGCCGAGTCGGCAGACGCGCTCACTCCGTCTCCTACCCTTGAGCGGGTGGCGCAGAGCGGCGCCGAGTCGAAATAGACGTGCTCGCTCCGTCCCCTACCCTTGAGCGGGTGGCGGCGGCGCGCGCCTCTTGAGTAGACGCGCGCGCGTCCCTACCCTTCGAGCAGTGGCAGCGGGCTGGCGCCTCTTCGAAGTAGACGCGCTCGCTCCGTCGCCTACCCTTCGAGCGGGTGGCTGCGGAGGCTGGCGCCTAAGCGAAGTAGGCGCGCTTGCTCCGTCCCCTACCCGAGAACGGGTGGCGTGGCGGCGCCCGGTCAGTATGAACACGCGCGCTCGTCCCTACCCTCGAGCGGGTGGCGGCGGCGGCGCCTCTTGAATGCGCGCGCTCCGTCCCCTACCGCCGAACGGGTGGCAGCGGAGCTGGCGCCTCGTCGAAGTAGACGCGCTCGCTCCGTCCCCTACCCTTCGAGCGGGTGGCTGCGGAGGCTGGCGCCCAGTCGAAGTAGACGCGCGCGCTCCGTCCCCTACCCCTCGAACGGGTGGCAGCGAAGCTGGCGCCTCTTCGAAGTAGACGCGCGCGCTCCGTCCCCTACCCTTCGAACGGGTGGCAGCGGAGCTGGCGCCGAGTCGAAGTAGACGCGCTCGCTCCGGGGCTGTTGTGACCTTGCAGTCTGGTAGTGCGCTTTTAATGGCGGCTGGAATCACGCCGACGCGCGGCTTTGGAGGTCGTGTCGCGTCGTCGCGATGCGCCATCTGCGAGTGGGGCGCGTGGCGACTCACGGTAGTGCGTCGTGGGATGTGAGCGGTTGCGTGACTGCGGCCGTTCGCCTCGTCCCCCGAGAAGTTGGACGCGTGTTGAAGATGTGGGGGCGTTGTGCGCTGCTTGGCCACCTACCCGGCACGGCCCTCTAGGTCCCGGCGGTTCTTCTTTCCAATCTCGGACAACCGAATCGCTGGGAATTTGATCCGCCTGTGCGTTGAGCCACAAGGCAGGCGAGCGGCCTTTATAAGGTGCTAGTGTTGAGGTGGAGACACCCTTTCTTGCTTTGCTTTTTGATCTACCGCTTCGCTTGCGCCGTGCTAATTGTCACGCCGATTGCTCCTTTGCTCGCTTCTTCTTCCCTTGTCGCGAGAGCAATGGCTAGCCATGGCGACGCCACCTACCACCTCGCGGCGGTTCCTTGCCTAGCCAGGGCGAGGCGACCCATCCTTCCAAGGAGTACAAACTGGTGCCGCGGGGGAGTTCGCGCACCGACAAATGGTGGAACGCCATGGAGCACTCGGGAGGCTCGTGTTCCGTGTCTTTGGGAAGAGCCGCATGATCGAAGGACGCCGCAGCAACTCGTGGATGAGGAAGATCGTGGATCGCAATGGGGCTCGCCTACCCCGCTGGGACGAGACGGAGCCGAAGCCCGAGGCCATGGAGGCGATTGTTTTCGTCGCGTTCTTCGATGCCGGCCTTCGAATGCCCTCCACGTTGTTCGTGGGCAAAGTCCTGCGGGCCTACAAGGTGGAGCTAGCCCAGTTGACGCCCCACGCGATACTCCGCCTGGCTGTCTTCACGTGGGCGATGCGGACGAGGTGTGCACCCAGTGCGAGCTTATTCGCCACCCCGCACGACGCACTGCGCTTGACCCGAAAAGGTTGACGGGCGGTGTCCAACTTCGGCGGTGGACTTCGTGCTCGGGCGTCATGCGCGCGACGTTGTTCCTGTCGCGGCCTCGTCGAGGCAATGGGCGGCCGGTGGACGCGGTGGTGGTTCTATTACACCGTGACCGACAAGAGCGAGAATGCGATGCCGAGGTGGGCGATCTGCGTTTAACAACACGCCGAGTCGAAGCGGAGATCGACGACACACAAAGCTACGAGCCTTGTCGGTGTCGCCGTCGAATGAGCGTGCGCGACCTGGCCGAGGAGTTCACGATGTATGGGGCGGCGCCACTCTCCTCCCGGGGGAAGTATGTTGGAAAGAATGGCCCCGCGAGGAGGTTCGACCCATCCGTGTCTACGCTCTGCCGCCCTCGCCCCTTGTAAGTCGCCCGGCCACGCTTTACGCGCCATTGTATCTGTTTGGCTTCCGCCGATGCGTGACCTCTGCGCAGCTGGCTCGGCTAGAAGATGCGGAGCGCGGTTGCGGCGCTCCTCGGCCCGTACTGCGCTGAAGGAGCACCAGGGCTCGCGAGGCCGCGATCAGGTGGCTGGCGGCGGAGTAAACCGCACTGCGAGGCTATGGGCATTGCCGTGCCGGCGTGTGGTGCGGAAGAGCTTCCGCCCGGGCTCGGGCGCTCGGGGCGGTGATGGCCCTACGAGGTGCTATCTTCACGACGCCGGGCACTTCCCCATTGCCGTATGCGACCGGCAGCCCCGGCCCCTAGCCCACCGAGGCAGGCGTGCGGTGGCGGTGGGCCTGGCCATATTGCTTCAGAGGGGCGCAGCACCGCGGATCCCCCGGCACCTTCTGCCGACACCCACGAGCCCGTGCTCGGGCTCGCGGCCCTCGTTGAGTTGGAACCCGTCAACCCGGGGGGTGGCGTTGTTCCTGGTGAGCAAACCACGGGGGAAGGTGCGTTATCAACCGCAGCGACCAACGAGGGCGTGCCCCCTACAGAGGAAACCGTGGGGGGTGACGGTGACCGAAGCTGGTCCTGCCGCGGAAGAATCGCCTGAGCCACCGCAGGCGAAACGCCCTCGAACGCAGTCCCCGCCGCCAACGAGGGGTCGATACGCTGTTGTGGGGCCTTGCCGCGGGATTACGGCGGCTGGCGCGGCCGAGAAGACCTTCTCCCCGACCGTCGAGGCGCCCGCTTCCCCAGGTGGTGAGCAGCGCCACCTCCTACCGTGATGAGGGGCGCAGGAGGTAGGTGTGAATCCCTTTCTTCACCTGACTTCGCGAGACTCTCTCCGATCTGCTCGCTCATTCTGCCGACATCAGGCGAGACGACGTCTCCCGTACGTGGTGAAGGATCGAGCAGCGGAGGTATCTTGGCGAGACGGAGCCTCGTGCGAGATGCCCCGGTGTCCGCTTATTCTTGGCGTGGTCGCGGCCACGATAAATCCTGGCGCGTTGGGGCCGGGGCTCACTCGCTCGGACTTCCTCCCTCGCCCGGAGATATTTTGCGACCTCACCGCCGCCGCAGAGCGTGCCGACAACGGCCTCAACCGAGAGTGCCTTCGTCTGCGCGAGGACCTCTAGCGCTCGTGTGCGAGCCTCGAGATGAGAGTAAGCATGTGCGCTTCAGCTTGTGAGAATGCTGCTGGGCCTTTGCTGATTTGTTGTTTACGTCGGACGCTTGCCCTTAGCGGTCCTTTGGCGAAGCCGCGTTCGGGAGCGGAGGGCTCTGGAAGCCGACCTCCGCGAAGCAAAAGCGCTCGCCGCGAAGGATGGAGACCTCGCGCTGGAGGGCGCCCGGTGGCCGCACAACTTCGCGACCCGCAAGGCTTCGGGCGCCCGCGGCTGGGGCCAGCGCGCCGTCCAGCGGATCGCCGTCCTAGAAGGGAGAACGCCAGTGGGCGGAGTCTGCGCCGAGAACCGCCTTGTCTTGGAAAATGCGTCCACTGTCGGCATGGCGGGCCATGGAGTCCCCGAACTAGGCCCTCGAGATCTGCGGCCATCCGAGTGCCGGACACTACGCACAGGCGGAGGCCCTCGCCGGAGGCGCTCGGGCTGATCGAGGAGGGTCGGCATTGCTCTTCGTGGCGCGGAACCTTTGGCGAGCACTGCGGCTATGTTGGTGCGTGCTTCGTCCTCGCCACGCTTCATACTCGTGGGTGTAGGCATACCCATGAGCTAGCGAATCCTCAATGGATCCTCCCGGCCGGCCGGAGGTTATGTCGGGCGCCATCCGCTCCATCGGGCCCGGCTGCGAGAACTTCCACCAACGGATGCAGGGCGCCGGGAAGGTGCAGGCGAGGGTCGCCGTGCAGCAGCGTTGCATGGGGAGGACCTCCTCCGGTGGCTTGAAGGGTCCTTGGCGCGCGCGCGGCGCGACGGCTTCGGGCTCGTGCACCGCGCCAAGGCCGGCGGTTGGGCGGGTGGGCGAGGGGATGGTGTCTTGGTGCGGCGCTTGTAACCATGTAACCCCTTTGCTTTTATAATGGAACCAAGTAGTACTTTATGCTTGATGTTACCTCTGCCGAATGCGGAGGCGGTCTGTGCATCTCGTTTATACTCGCGTGGGCGGCGCGTGCGGGCGAACCTCGCCGCTCGACTTCCTTTATAGTCAGGAGACTCGCGCGTGCGAGCTAGGCTCGACGCTACGTCTTATTTAAAGTCCGTGGACTAGTGCGTGCGGAGCTGGGCTCGACGCTACGTCTTATTTATAGTCTGCGGACTCTCGCGTGCGGAGGCGGACCTCGACGCTACGTCTTATTTAAAGTCCGTGGACTGGTGCGTGCGGAGCTAGGCTCGACGCTACGTCTTATTTAAAGTCCGTGGACTAGTGCGTGCGGAGCTGGGCTCGACACTACGTCTTATTTATAGTCCGCGGACTCTCGCGTGCGGAGGCGGACCTCGACGCTACGTCTTATTTAAAGTCCGTGGACTGGTGCGTGCGGAGCTAGGCTCGACGCTACGTCTTATTTATAGTCCGCGGACTCTCGCGTGCGGAGGCGGACCTCGACGCTACGTCTTATTTAAAGTCCGTGGACTGGTGCGTGCGGAGCTAGGCTCGACGCTACGTCTTATTTATAGTCCACGAACTCGCGTGCGGGCGGACCTCGGCGCTTCGTCTTATTTAAAGTCCGTGGGTAGTGCGTGTGGAGCTAGGCTCGGCGCTCGTCTTATTTATACTCGTAGAGTGCGCACGGGCGTCCCCCGCATCTTATTTATACTCCGTAGAGTGCGTGCGGAGCTAGGCTCCACGCTATGTCTTATTTATACTCCGTAGAGTGCGTGCGGAGCTAGGCTCGACGCTACGTCTTATTTATACTCCGTAGAGTGCGTGCGGCTGGGCTCGGCGCTTCGTCTTATTTAAAGTCCGTGGGTGAGTGCGTGCGGAGCTAGGCTCGGCGCTACGTCTTATTTATAGTCCGCAGACTCTCGCGTGCGGAGGCGGACCTCGACGCTACGTCTTATTTAAAGTCCGTGGACTGGTGCGTGCGGAGCTAGGCTTGACGCTACGTCTTATTTATAGTCCGCAGACTCTCGCGTGCGGAGGCGGACCTCGACACTATGTCTTATTTAAAGTCCGTGGGCTGGTGCGTGCGGAGCTAGGCTCGACGCTACGTCTTATTTATAGTCCGCAGACTCTCGCGTGCGGAGGCGGACCTCGACGCTACGTCTTATTTATAGTCCGCAGACTCTCACGTGCGGAGGCGGACCTCGACGCTACGTCTTATTTAAAGTCCATGGACTCTCGCGTGCGGAGGCGGACCTCGACACTACGACGGACGAGGTCCTGGGCGTCGATGATGGCAGTCAGCCAGTAGAAGCCTTGCCTGAACGCCTTGCCGACTAATGACCTTGGTACCAGGTGGGATCCGCATACGCCCGCGTGGATCTCCGCCAAGAGCTCCTTTCCCCCCTCAGTCGAGAGGCAGCGCAGGAGCGGTGCGCAAACCCCTCCCTTGTAGAGTATCCCTTGAACACTGAAGGACCGTGCGCGGTCTTTGCAAGCGTCGCAGCTCGGCGAGGTCCTTCGGCTCGGCGATGCCTTGCAAGAAATTGAAGATGGGCTCGCCAATCTCCCGGCGATCAATGCGATGGGCGAGTGCGCGTCCCCGTTGTCTGCGCGATGGCGCGCTTTGCTAACATCTCGTGAACGCCCCTCGGGGCATTCTTGGCCGGCGCCTTAGCGGCGTCGGCTTGCTCATTCTCCGCTGAGGATGGCCTTGACGATGACACCCAAAAGTGCCTTTCCTCGCCCTCCGGGCCGCGGTACTTGGCCAACTCCGGGTCCTTGGCTTCGACTTGTCCACATGGCGGCCACCAAGCGCGAGTCGGTGCGAACCAACACCCGTCTTGCGCCGATTGCCTTGAGCTTCGCCAAGCCAAAGAGCAGTGCCTCGTATTCAGCCGTGTTGTTGGTGGCGGGGAAGGCAAGGCACGCCGAGTATAGCAAACGCTATCCTTCGGGCGTGACGATCACCGCCCCTACGCTCGCGTCGGCGACGCTGTAAGCTCCGTCGATTGTAAGCGTCCAGACGGGATCATCGTGCGTCTGGACGGGTTGGGCCGGCGGGGTCCATTCGGCGAGAAAATCCGCCAGGACTTGGGATTTGATTGCCGTTCGCGAAGCATACATCAAGGAGAAGGGAGCGAGCTCGGCAGCCCATTTGCCGATGCGCCCTGTGGACTCCTTGTTGTGTAGCATCTCTGCCAGGGGAAATGAGGAAGGTACTGTGATCGGGTGAGCCAGAAAATAATGCCGAAGCTTCCTGGAGGCCATGACGAGCGCGTACACGAGCTTCTCAAGCTCCGTATATCTTGTCTTGGCACCTTGGAGAGCTTCGGAGACAAAGTAGGCGGGCAGCGCATGGCGCCTTCCTCTAAGACGAGGACGGCGGCCGACCGCGTGGCCGACGCGGCCGATAGAGCGAGGAGGAGCCTCGTGTCTGGGCGACAGTGGGGAGGCTTGCCGTCTTTGCTTGGCTCGTTGAAGGCCTTCGCGATCTCCGTCCCAACGAAATCCATCGCCCCGCGAGTGTCTTGAAAAAGCGGCAGGCCGCTCCGCCGCCCGGATAGGAAGCGGCTTAATGCGCCATGCGGCTGCCGGCCGCTGGACCTCCTCGTTGTCTGGCGGCTCCATACCTAGGATGACGTCTACTTTGTCGAGGTTCGCTGGATGCCCCGCCCGATACGAGGAAACCTAGGAGTTTGCCCGCTTTGCACCAAGACACATTTGTCGGGGTTGAGCTTGATGCGCCTTTCCGGAGGTTATCGAAGGTCTCCCGGAGGTCCCGCCGTGCGAGCAAGCTGCGAGTTTTGACCACCACGTCATCGACATAGGCTTCGACGTTCCTCCCGAGCTGGCGGCGGGGCAATGGCGACGAGGCGGGTGAAGGTAGCGCCTGCGTTCTTCAAGCCGAAGGGCATTCTGACAAAGCAGAACGTCCCAAGTGGTGTGATGAAACTGGTTTTCTCCTCATCGTCTTCGTCCATGTATACACGTGGTAGCCGGAATAGGCGTCCAGGAAACTCATGAGTTCGCACCCAGCGGTGGCGTCGACCAGCTGATCGATGCGCGGCAGGGGGTAATTGTCCTTCGGGCACGCCTTGTTGAGTGCCGTGAAGTCGATGCACATGCGCCAGGCCCCGCTGGCCTTTTTGACTAGCACCGGGTTAGCGAGCCACTCTGGATGGTGGACCTCGCGGATGACCCCGGTGCGAAGAAGCTTTCGCCACCTCTGCTTTGGCCGCCTGCTGCCGATCCATCGACATACGCCGAAGCCTTTGCTTGACTGGCCTGGCGTCGGGGCGGACCACCAAGCGATGCTCGATTACTGCTCGGTCCACGCCCTTGATGTCCTCCGGGGACCATGCGAAGATGTCGACGTTGTTCTGAAGCACTCGGAGCAGATCCCGTTCGACCCCCGGTGGGAGCCCCTCGCCAATGGACACAAACTGCCCCTCCGCCTGGAGCGGCACCTTCTTAACTCCGCCTTCGGGCCGAGGCTTGGGCGTCCACCCGGGGGCGGAGGGCCCATCCCCGAGCGCGCCGGAGAGGGCATGCACCGGGCGATGCGGAACACGGCTGCCGCCTTCGGCACGCCTGGCCAGGTCCTGGTCGCCGAAGACGGTGATAACACCCTCCGGGCCCGGGAGCTTTACACACAAAAACGCGTGGTGCGGGATCGCCTCGAAAGAGTTGATGGCGGGTCACCCCAGTATGGCGTTGTAGGGGTGCGGGATATCTACGACGTCGAAGGTGACCTGCTCGGTCCGGATGTTACCTTTGTTGCCCTCCTGACGGAAAGTGACAGGAAGGGACACGTGCCCCAAGGCCTGCAACGGTTGGCCTCCGAAGCCTTGAAGTGGAGCTCCTGGCTGCTCTAGCCGGCTTCGGGGGATGGCCATGCGGTCGAGGGCCTCTGCGAACAAGATATTAGCGGAGCTTCCCCCGTCGACGAGGACGCGCCTGACGTCACAGCGTGCTATGTGGGCTTGGATGACTAGAGGGTCTTGGTGAGGGTACTCCACGCCCCTGGCGTCGTTCAAGTCGAAGGTGATGTTGCGGGGCGGCATCCACGTACTGGCCGCTCCCGGGGACTTTGAAGAGGAGCCTCCGGTGATGGCGGCTGACGGTGCGATCTGCGCGCCCTCGATGCGGTGTGGCTCGTATGGGGCTATCCTTGGGTGCCCCACGTGGGCTCCGGCGGGGCGAGGGAGGCCGAGTGCGAGACCGGCCGTCACCCTCCGCGACTCCATAACGGCGGTGCATGCCCTTGTGTAATGATCACCGTAGCTGTGTACCTCGCACCACTTGCCATAGTGTAGGAGCTCTTGTTCTGCGTGGGGTTGGTCGCCGCAATCAAGTCCGCCGTCCGGTCCCCTGTCTCCCTTCTGTGAGGTGGGGGCGGGTCCTTGGCGGGCGCTCTCGGTGTCGAGGATATGACGGGCCATCTGCGATCTGTATTGGCGGCGCCGAGGTTTAGGCCCGCTCCTTGAAGAGCTTCTGTACCCGGCCTTGCTGCCTCGGGGAGGGCCTCCTCGGGGCTCTCGGCTGCGGCCCGACTTCGAGGAGAGGCCACCCGCCCCCACTTCACGCAGGGGGCGCTCCTCATGGGCGAGGCCGAGGACGGTACTGCTGCGTCTTCGCGCATCCTCTTCCGCCCGCGCGTACTCGTCCATTTTGTCGAAGAGCGTGGCGACTGTCTTGATTGGCCTTCGCGCGTTGTACTCGGCCATCAGGCCCGGGCAAAGGCCCTGTATGGCTGCATTAACAACGGTGGTTTCATTAATATCTTTTACCTGGCCTCGCATCTTGGCGAAGCGCTTGAAGTAGCCCCGGAGCGTCTCCGAGGGTCTTTGCTTCATCGCGAAGAGTTGGTCCGCATCGATTCGCTCGACACGGTGTCCTTGGAAGTTGCTGCGAAGGCGGTCGCGAAGCTGCTCCCACGCGTAGATGGAGCCCGGCTCTATGGTGAAAAACCAAGAGAGCGCCCCCCGTGCGGTGCGAGGGGAGTCCTTCGCCGTGGTGTCGTCTCGCCGCGGCCTCCATCGCGATTTCGTGCACCACGCGCACAAACTCGCGAGGATCCGTGTCGCCCTCATGCGGTCGATGATCTTTGAGGAACTTGAAGCCTTCGCCACGCCGCTGCTGCAGCCCGTCGAAAGCGGGATTCGGATCTACGCACCCCGGCGGGACGCGGCTAGGCGTGGGGGCTTCGCGGCTGTCCGCCTTTTCTGGCGTCGACTCGGGCTCGATTACTGTCGCAACCTGCTAGCTCCGAGCCTCTTGTATATCTCGGACGGCTCCGCGAAGGCCCCCTAGTTCCCGCTGGAGCGCGTTGAGGGCTGCTAGTAGGACACTTTCCGCCGCTGGTGTCGTTGAGACCGCCGGAATGCCCGGCGGACGGGTCGGTGCAGGGACCATCGCCTCACGATCTGCAGACCCGCCGGATGGTTCGTTGCGGCTACCCCCGGCCGTCTGACTCGCGCTACCGGCGAGGGTGGCGGTAGCGGCGTTGGCGGGGTCGGTCGTTGCCGCGCGAGCGTCGATGCCCGCGACCACAGCGCGTACGCCGCCGCCAACTCCTTCGGCGGCCGATGCCGAAACCCGGTGTTTGCGCGTGGCTCGACCCAGCCGTCTTCTTTCCCTTCGCCACGGTGAAGCTTTTTCGTGCCATCTTTTCCTTCGATCTTGAGGCTTGTCTTCGTCCTCCCCACGGACGGCGCCAACCTTGTGGCTCTGCACCAAACAGAGAGAGATGGTAGTGGAGAGTGATGAAGATAAGTGTAATGGCTCTGCCTCTCCCCATGGCTTACTCTCATATATATACACATGAGGAGTGCTTTTACAGTTATACCCTTACATCTGGTTATCCCTTCTGGGGGGCAGTTATGTCATTACACATGGCCTATTCTGGGCCTTATAATTTCCAACCAGGCCTGCTGGGTTTAGGTGGGGGCCAACCCTACGACAGGGGCAATGGTTGAAGTCAAAGGGTCATGATCAAAGTCTAAGCCGTGGTCGAAGGGGATAGTGGTTGAAGGGGCGCTGGTCAAAGTCGAAGGGCCGTGGACGAAGTCGCAGATCTGTGGTTAAAGTCGAAGTCTTGGTCGAAGGGGGTCGTGGTCGAAGGGGGAAGTGGTCGACGTCGAAGGGTTGTGGTCAAAGGGGGTATGGTCGAAATTGAAGATCCGTTGTCAAAGTCGAAGATCCTTGGTTGAAGTTAAAGCTGTGGTCAAAGGGGGTCGTGGTCAAAGGGGGAAGTGGTCGTCGTCGAAGGGCCGTGGTCGAAGGGGACAGTTGTCGAGGGGGGCAGTGGTCGAAGAAAAAATCCATGATTATCGTCAAAGCCGTGGTTGAAGAAAGAAGTGGTCGACGTCGAAGGGCTGTGGCCGAAGGGGACATTGGTTGAAGGAGGTAGTGGTGGAAGTCAAAGATGGCAGTGCTCGAAGTTGAAGGGGGTAGTGGTCAAAGTCACGATCATGGTCGTAGTCGTAGCGCTCATGGACGTGGTCATAGCGGTCATGGTCATAGTCATAGAGCCAACCTAGAGGGCACTGCTGGTTCATCCATAACCTCCGCTGCTATGAGTTTCCCCTCCAGTTGGGCATCCTCGTTGCCTACCCCCAGTCACCCTCGAGATCGAGCTCCCCACCCTCGACGGCAAGACCCACAAGGTCTCATACTCCCCATGGATTGTAACATACTTTTGGCCACGAGGTATGATCGACGACTTCTAATTTATAACCACGAGCACTGTTCGATGTGTTCTGACTTACGACCATGAGGTATGGTCGATGTCTTCTGACTTACGAACACGAGCGCTGGTTGAAACCATGGTTGAAGGGGGCCGTGGTTGAAGGGGAAGTGGTCATCGTCAAAGGGTCATGGTCAAAGGGAACAGTGGTTGAAGGGGCGGTGGTCAAAGTCGAATGGGGTAGTGGTCGAAGTTGAGGGCCGTGGTCGAAGTTGGGGCCATGGTCGAGGTCGACGCCGTGGTCGAAGTTGGAGCTGTGGTCGAAAGGGGCCAAGGTCGATGGGGGCCGTGGTTGATGTCGAAGAGCCATGGTCTAAGTTGGGGCCGAGCAAGTCGGGCGGGTCGAGCAGGCTTGCACCGGTAGTTGGGTGACAGGGCACAAGTGCATCGGAGGCCTGCCAACGTATGGCCACCAATGATGGTCGATCACTCCCAACGTACGATCACGCGTGATGGTTGACGGCTCTTAACTTACGACCACGAGGTGTGATTGATGGCTTCCAATTTATGACCACGAGGTGTGGTCGATGTCTTCCGACTTACGACCACAAGTACTAGTCGATGTGTTCCGACTTATGACCATGAGGTGTCCTCGATGGCTTCCGACTTACAACCACGAAGAATGGTCATCGACTTCTGACATATGACCACAAGCCATTGTCGAAGACTCCCGATTTAGGACCACGATCAATTGTTGACCGCTGCCAACTTACGACCACCAACGATGGTCAACAACTCTCGACCTATGATCACGCGCGATGGTCGATGACTTCGACTTACGACGATGAGGTGTGCTCGAGGGCTCTTGACCTACGACCACGAGGTGTGGTCGATGTCTTCTGACTTATGACCATGAGGTGTGATTGATGGCTTCCGACTTACTTGACAGATTTAAAAACTTTAGAACATCTTTGTATGCATATTCTAAAAATTTTTACCACCCATGAGTTTTAAAACATGTAGTATAATAAATTTTAAAAATCCATAACAATGCACGGGCATTCAACTAGTATATGTATATGTATATGTATATGTATATGTATATGTATATGTATATGTATATGTATATGTATATGTATATGTATATGTATATGTATATGTATATGTATATGTATATGTATATGTATATGTATATGTATATGTATGAACAATAATTTATACATAGACCTACAATTTCTACTATTTTTAGAGATCAACATAACAAAGACTAATTTTTATAATTTCTAGCTTGGACTGCCTAATTGAGGTTGATTTGACATACTTAGACTAATTATATATTTTCTAGTTTAAGCCAGTAATTGGCTAAGAGCCAAAATTCTAAATAAAAAAGACATTTTTATCAACAAGCAATAGGTAGTAGGCTCAAACTCTTTTTTCTCCAGTGTCTCATGAGCTATTAGGTCACTGTGTTGTTATGGGCCACTTGGTCTGTAGGCTTTAGTTGCAAATCCACTAAGCCAGCTCATCTTGTCTTGCACAACCCAAATAGCCCAATACCCAATCGTCTCCCTTCCTACAGCTTCTCCTATGAACAAACTCTCCATGTGTTTCCATGGCAGCTGCCGCCAGTGCATTGCTGGTCTAAAGGGGGGTTCCGCTAGCAGCTTAGGTCAGCCGGCTACCCAAGCTCACCTTATTGTCAGATCCGCCCTAACTACTACTACTACTACTCTCTCTCCCCCTTCCTTCCGTTTCTTAGGACAAGCCGCAACATCCATGGCTACCGGGGGGTACAGGCACCAGCAGAGGGTAAGCTCGAGCCCCCTCAAGCCTTCTGGTGAATTCGCCCTGCAGGCATAGTGCAAAGTCCCTCGAGAACACAACTATTGGCTAGCTAGGAGCCTGTGTTGCCTATAAATGGTGACTAAACTGAGCTTAGAGGAAACATAATCCATATCTATTGATCTAGAAATTGGTTTGTTGTGGTTAAGTACACACCAAATAGTATATACCAGAGCTTTGGGAGAACCAAGCAAGGCTCCCGGAGCCAAAAACTCAGAAGAGGGGAGAGGTGTAGATTGTATGTACTATACCCAATATTAACTCAAGTCTTCCTTTACGTTTCTTTCTCCCCCTTCTCATGGCACCCTATAGACCATATTTATAGCTATGGGGGAGGATGTTTACATAAATGCCACCCTTGGGGCCTTTACCAATAGGGGTATACATGTTTTTCCTTATCATGCCCAGCAAAGGCCTGCCTTTTGGCCCCATACATATTTGGGCCTACGTATGGTGGGCTAGTTGGGCCAAAGTAGTGTGCCACTTCGCCCAACAATAGCCTCTCATGGGTAAGGGCTTTAGAACCAATAGGTCAAAACCATGTACTCCATGCTTTGGCCTCATTCATCCCTTCGCCCACCGTTGCGATCTGTTAGATGTGTATGGTCTAGTTGGCACCCTCTGTCCGTGTAACCTACCGACTGAGAGCTCTCGAGCCTATATGCCAATGTCCTACTCGCACTACCCCCTCATGGCCCTACATGTCATTGCTTGGGTTACCATGCCAGCCTCGTTTGCTGAACCATGTAGTGGCAGTCTTCATTACGCATTGTCAATCTTGGACATGTGGCCATGATCCATCAGTAGGGGCGTGGGTAGCTGCGGTTTGTATGGGGGTATGCACATCTCCTAAAAAGGCGTATCTATCCCACTGATATGAAGGCATATGGGTGGCTTGTATTCTTGTTGTGCTTCCAACCATGCTATCTTCTTTGTTTCTAGTCATACTTTCTTTGCTCGCCACCGAGCCTTTGGTCTTGCATTATGCTTGTGCCGATGGCCTTGTTCTCCTACGATCCTGCTCTGTCGTGTGCTGCCTACCTGCACGACGACCAAGTGTGACCTCCATCATTGTCATGACCCAAGGAGTGCAACGCACACCTTGTGTGCGAGCCATAATGACCGCTCTGGCCATTATGTGCCACACAACAGCCTTGGCAATGATGGGTCGACGAAGCGCGGTATGTCGGATGTGGTTATCACCTCATCAAGCCATGCTGGCAGCGTGAACGATGGTGGTTCCCCTGAGAACACACATTCTAAGATGCCCACCAAGAAGCACTAGAGAGGTGTCGAGCATGTTGGCTCATTTGTAAACATGCTCAGTCACTCGTTGGTGACAGACGAGTTCTTGGATGCGCTTGTTCAAGACGACAAGGTCTATGATTGACAATTGGTTCACCAGCCAGATGTTGATGAGGTAGCCCAATGGCTAAAGGATGGTGAGACTTTAGTCTTCACCACATACTTCGATGCTGGCCTTCGCATTTCATGTGCTCAGTTCATGACTAACATCCTCTTCTTATACGACCTAGAGCTGTTGCAACTAATCACGAACGCCATCACGCAGCTCACAATGTTCTCGTGGACCGCACGATTAGAGACTACTATGTTGAGCATGACGCTATTCGTGTCTCTACAAGATGCCCGATGTCAACCAAAGTGACTAGGTGATAGGTAATTATCCAACCTTGCGAGTGTCAATTTCCAGGTTCGGTCGGGTTGCTCAAAGACTTCCCCTCCAACTTGACATGCATGAAGTGGAGGTCCAACTAGGTGCAGTGGTGGTTTTACCATAATGTCGAGCCAGGTAACCGTCTCCACTGGACCAGGCGAAGCATGAACTTCACTTCGTCGCTACATGTCAAGCTTGATTGGGATGATGAGACACATGTGAAGAGGCTTCATATGCTGGTGTGGTAGATGAACATGTGGGACCTTGCCGAGGAGTTCTGCATGCTTTGTGTGGCCTTGCTAGCCCCAGAGTTGGATGCTAAACATGGCCCCCTATGATGACTGGATCTGGGGGGCCCCTAACCTAGCTTGGCAGGTCTGGTTGTTCACGATTAACCTTGTTGATTTTTGCTTTTTTAATTTCTTTTAGTAGCCTCATTGGAGGAGGCCGAGAGAGCTGCAATCATGTTCGTGGACCCATATTTCCCAAGGAGCACAGCGCCTATGCCAGCTCCACCCATGATGGCCCTTGCATAAACCGTATCTGTGAGGGGCCCCCTATGATGACTGGATCTGGGGGGCCCCTAACCTAGCTTGGCAGGTCTGGTTGTTCACGATTAACCTTGTTGATTTTTGCTTTTTTAATTTCTTTTAGTAGCCTCATTGGAGGAGGCCGAGAGAGCTGCAATCATGTTCGTGGACCCATATTTCCCAAGGAGCACAGCGCCTATGCCAGCTCCACCCATGATGGCCCTTGCATTAACCGTATCTGTGAGGCCTTAGGGCTTCTAGTCCTCGCGGGGCCCATTCCTTTAGCTGGTTCTAGTCGTAGCCACAATTCATGGGCCAGTGATATGAAAGATGCTAAGGGTCACGAAGACTCCCACACCCCCCATGCCGCTATATCACTATCATCCGTGCAACCAGATCCTCTTGGTGCAGATGTGGTCACGGAGGAGACCAATGAGGATGAGGAGGAAGCAAACTAGGACGGGAATAGCGAGAAAAGTGCAAACGATGGTGGCAAAGAGGGTGGTGTGAGGGCTTCCCTCATAGGCAAGGCGGAGGCCAAAGGGATGGAAGAGGCACCCCATGTCCCCAGTTCTTTTGTGCCGACTAAGGACCTAGCCTACAAGCCTCACCCGACTGTCTAGTGAAGAGGGCTCAGTTTAGCTCCCCACAAACCGCCCCCATCGAGGGGTACTTTGTAGCCCTCGACATCTTGGAGGAGAGCTCAAGCTCAGAGGTGGTGGCCCTCAAAGTCCACATGGCGAGGGAGCAGACTTCATGCCACCAAGCCCTATGCAGCCCAAGGGCAACCAGACCCCTGTTCACATGCCTGGCATCATCGTTGCAAGTTTGAGTCCTTCCTTTAGTTTCTGGGACTTCACACAGCTCTCTTTGCGCTGCTCATTGACATAATTGCCCTTGATAGTCACCCCACCTCTCCAGCGACGACCACGCTAATAGCTACCCGCGAGGTGCCCCAAGATGGCAGTCTGCTAGCACTAGTTGAGGAGGCTTTGCATCCACCCCCGCAAAACATCTTGGGAGCCTATGTCGGTCAGCTCATCTTGGCAGACTTCATCCCCAAACCGGATGCCCTTCGCACCATGTGGGCTACTGCGGATTGCATAGACACATCGCTGGATCGAAGGGCACTGCGGTCTTGTGGGTTTAACCTACTCCTTAACGTGCTTGAGGCCTATGAGGCAAAGGTTCATCCTTCACTGACCTTGGTCTTTATTATGTTTCGGCGACTTAGTTTGTGGCCTTCCTCTTCTTCAGGTGGTGGCCTTGTCACGCAAGCTACAAATGGCCATCCATCGAGAGGCCACAATTGCCCAAGAATAGCTTGAGGCCACTTAAAAATCTGAGGTGGATGCCTTTCTGCTCGCCGCCAAGTGGGTGGAGAAGATTTGCTTCCTTGAGATGGAGGGGATGAAGGCTATTGTGGATGCAAAGGCCATGGCAGTGGAGGCCAATGGCCATGCGATAGAGGAAAGGGACAACTTCCTCTAGCAAATTGCCACCCTTGAGTGGGAGAATGCGTGGCTCACGACAGAGTTGGCAAAGGGGCACCACCTTCATGACCAGGCCATTGTCTCCTCATGGGAGTCAATGGAGGCACTGGAGGGTACCCTTAGTGAGCTGGCCATTTTGGTTCCCATGAGGTCACATGGCCCTAAGGACCTCGTTGGCAACATTTGTCATATTCATGATGTGTCCGCACTCTCCCTCAATGCCGCTCGAGCTTATGGTATGCGCATTGTTCCCAGATGGCGACACAGCTCCTCCTCAGAATGCTCCACATGTGAGATCGTGGTCATGTGGGTGAGCTAGTAGACCCTCGCCTAGAGCTGCCATCCTGAGCCGCAACTATGATGAGCGCTATCCACACGACGTGGAAGGCTATTCGCACGTTCCGTGAGTGCATCTGGTTGTTCCTCGGCAAGGCCATGACAAAGGTCTTGCTATGTTAGGAACTGGGTAGTGTGATAGACGTAAGATCTTGGCTGGCCATCGTGCCCCGACGGACAGGAGGAGATACGGCACCCTCTGCCGTCCAGGCAGGGGATCAGTAGGTGTGAGGCTGTCGATGCCCTTTCTCCCACTACATAGTATGTAGGTCATTTTTTGTCATATAGACAAGTCCACCTCACTGTTGCATTTTTTGTAGCTCTATAGCAAAGCCTTATTTCAAGCACTTGTCGCTTTCCTTTGTGTTTGGCCTGTTATTGTATCTATGGTTGATAGGTCCCCTTTGCGAGTGCTTTCTTCATCATGCGCTCCATTGCTGGGATCAATAGGATGACTCACTGTGATTTTGGGTGACCTTTTGACCCTGGCCGCATGTCCACCCTACTGAATATAAAAGATAGAGAGCTTTAATGAGGGTGATGAACTTAGATTTTATGCGTTCCCTTGCAATTGATGTTTATTGTTGTTATGCCTTCCCATGGATGGTAGACTATAGGTCTGCGCACGATGGTAGTATACTTCATAGGTCCACATGCGATGATAGAATCCTTCATAGGTTCGAGCGCGCTTCATCCCCTACCCTTCAAACGGTGTCATCGAAGGTGGCACCAGACTTCGTAGGTTCATGCACGCTTATCCCCCACCCTTCAAATGAGCATTGTCGAAGATAGCCACAAACTTGTTAGGTCTGCATGCATAGAATGTAGGTCCATAGGCACTCCATCCCCCACCCTTTGAACGACATCGTTGAGGACAGCGGTATACTTCATAGGTCCGTGCGTGCACTCTGTCCACTACCCTTTGAACGGTGTCACCGAGGACAGCTATATACCTCATAGGTCTGTTCGTACGCTCTGTCCCCCACCATTCGAATGAGCGTCATTCAAGTTGTTAGTCGGCTTGCTCAAATGGATGTTGTTGAAGATGGTGGTATACTTTGTAGGTTTGCGTGTGCTCTGTCCTCTACCCTTTGAATGGGTGTCATCGAAGATGACAACAAGTTCATGTGCGCTCTGTCTCCCGCCCTTCGAATGGGTTTCATCGAAGGTGGTAGTGGACTTCATAGGTCCGCATGTGTGCTCCATCCCCTACCCTTCAAATGGGTGTTATCGAAAATGGCCGCAAACTTGTTAGGTCCATGCGTGTAGAATGAAGGTCCATGCAGGCTCTGTCCCCACCCTTCGAATGGATATCATCGAGAATGACAGTCGACTTTCTAGGTCCATGTACATAGAATGTAGGTCCACGCGTGCCCTGTCTCCACCCTTCAAACGGGCATCGTTGGGGATGGCGATAGACATGCTAGGTCTATGCGTGCTCCATCCCCACCGTTCAAATGGGCATCATCGAGAAGGGTGACAGACTTGCTATGTTTGCATGTGTAGAATGTAGGTTCACATGCACTCTGTCACCCACCCTTCGAATGGGTGTTGTCAGAGACCACTGCAGACTTGATGCACCTACTATGAAGCTCATGGGGTAGGAGGTCATGCTAGCTAGTGATGCTCACCTCAGTCCTACGACCATTCCGTCCTCCCTTGTGGTGTGTTTTCTTTTGTTATATATATAGGTAAACTTTTTATGTCGTTGATGATGGGCAGTGGGCAGTGGCCTTCTATGCTAATTTTAGACTCCATAGAGTACATCGGGACATGGTGACCTCCTCTTGTTAGTTTGGACACTGTAGAGTACGCCGAGGCGCAGTGGCCTCTGCATGTTAGTTTCAACTCTGTAGAGTACGCCGAGGCATGGTGGCCTCCGCGCATTATTTTAGACCCTATAGCATACACTGGGGTGTGGTGGCCTCTACATGTCAGTTTAGATTCCATAGAGGACATAGGAAACCATTTAGAAATATTCTGTCAGGGAAAAAGACTTTATTCAACCCCGTTTGTACAGGTAAGCTTTACATTAGACTCTTGGCATGGCACGCAAGCCGGCAACTTGAGATGCTTACCTATAGAACAACTAGCGTATACCTCTGCCCGGTTAGGTGTAGTAGCGACGGATGTGGTTGCCATTCCATGTGTGCTTCAGAGGCTCCCCCTCAAGGGTGGAGAGGTGATACGAGATGGCTTTGAAGGAGGCTATCACTGCATACAGGCCCTTCCACTTCGACTCTAGCTTCTTTGTTGCACTAGCCCTTGAGAGCCCTTTCGAGGATGAGGTCCCACACCACGAGATGATGATGCCTAACCTTCTTGCTGTAGGAAGCCACGATCGCCCCCACATACTTCATGATGTTGTAGGCTACCTAAACCCTAGTTTTATTATTGAGGTCTAGTGGGAGTTGGCATTCTGCTTGGGGTGCCTCAACCAGCATGTGGTGGGACATTGCTTTGAGTTCTTCAGGCATCATGGCCCCATCACTGAAGAGCGGTTTGAATAGGGTGAAGCTGGTAGGGCGTGTGGTCATGGTACGTATAGACCAGAGGGCTTTTTATAACTCCTCATGCCACTGCCCCTTTAGGAGGCCAATCAAGAGCTTCTTTATTCCCTCTGAGATGGTGCCATTTGCATGCTCCATGGCCCATTGGACTGTGGGTGGCCCACAAACGTGTAACATATATTGATGGTCATACGTTGATAGAAATATGGTAAGCCTGTTGCATTGAATTATAATCCATTACTGATGGTGACTTTTTAGGGATTCCAAATCGGCATATGATGTTTTGCCAAAGGAACTTTCGCTAGCCACCGATGTGATCCTGGCGAGGGGTTGGGCCTCGACCCATTTGGAGAAGTAGTCATAGGCCACGATGATGAACCGGAGGTCACTAGATGCAAGGAGTAGTGGTCCTATGATGTCAACCGCCCAGCGTGCCGGTAGCTGTATTAGTGGTATAGGCTATAGGCAGGTCCGTGGGGGCATGGCTAAACCTCTCCATCCATTGGCACCCTTGAAAGCACTTGACCAGCTCTCGCACATCTGAAGCAATTGTGGGCCAATAGAATCCCTGGTGGAAGGCTTTCCTTAACAAGGCTTGCGGGGCCAATGTGAGCTGCACAGGCCATGGTGGATTTATGCGAGGAGCTCTTGGCCTTCGTGTCATGATAGGCACCAAAGGAGTGGGGCACATACTCCCCTTTTGTAGAGCACTCCATCCACTATATCGAAGGTTCTTGCTTGGTATGTTAATCTTTGGAGTTCCTAAGGGTCATTTGGCTTCTTGACCCCCTAGAGGAATGTGACGATGGGTAGCCTCCAGTCATCTTCTTGTCCAATGCACATGACCTTAGAGGTTGTCCCATGTTCTTGCGGAATGGATGAAGTTGTGATGACTTCGAAGATACGCCAGAGGGGGCTTGCATCCCAGGCTGGCCACTGTGGCCAAGGCATCCACAACCATGTTGTCACCCCCGCTTTTACTTTGATAGTGACGCCTAAGAAGTATCACTTCATCGCCCTAACTATGGCTAGATACTTCGCCAGTTAGGGTCCTTGGCTGGAAATGACTTGTCGATGTGTCTTGCAATCTGGCATGAGTCGCTATGAATGAGCACTCTCTGAGCTCCGAATACTTTCACTTTGAGGCCAAATAGCAAGGCCTCATATTATGTCGTGTTGTTGGTAGTAGGGAACTCTGGCCCCCGCAGCACCCCAGGTGCCATCGATGTGCAAGGCCCACACTGGCTTCGGTGGTGGCTCGTGGTTTAGCTGGTGTGTGGGAGTCCACTTAGTGACAAAGTCCACCAAGATTTGCGGCTTTATCACCGTGCGGGCTATGTAGGTGATGGAGAAGGGTGCCAATTTGGCAGCCCATTTGCCAATGCGACCAGTGGACTCCTTGTTTGGCAGCATTTGCCTGAGGTGGAAGGATGAAGGCATGGAGATTCTGTGTGCTCGGAAATATTGCCTCAACTTCTGTGAGGCCATTAAGAAGGCATATGCTAGTTTCTCTAGCTTAGTGAAATGTGTTTATCATGCCCTGGAGTGCCTCAAACATGTGGTACACCAGGCACTACATGGTTCCTTCCTCCAGCATCGTACTGATGGCTCACGGAGTTGTTGCCAAGTACAGCACAAGTGGAGCCTCTTGCACTGGGCTAGCATGCTTCAGGAGGTTTTTGAGGTATGTCTTTAAATCCTTGCAGGCTCATGCACACTTATCGGTCCATTCAAAATCACCGAGCCATGAAGGGTTTTGAAAAATGGGAGTGCTCGCTTCATGGCCCTTGACAAGAATCGGCTAAGGGCGGCCCGCAAGACTCTGTACCTCCCCGATGGTCTTGGGGGCCTCCATGGATTTTATAGCATTGATTTTGTCTGGGTGGCTTTAATGCACCCTCGGATACCATTAAACTGAGTAACTGTTTGCTTAGACCAGAAAGACTCACTTTTTTGGATTAAGGTTGATGCCTGCTTGGCAGAGGTTGTCAAAGGTCTTTTGGAGGTCTTCTATGTGCAAGGCTACATGCCTACTCTTCATGACCACATTGTCTACATAGGCTTTGATGTTTTAGCCTAATTGTGATGCCAAGACCTAGGTGATGAGCCTGGTAAACATAGCCCCGACGTTCTTTAGCCCAAAGGGCATCCTAACGAAGCAAAATATCCCATCGAGGACAATGAAGCTGGCTTTGTCTTTGTCCTCTTTAGCCATCCAGATCTAGTGGTATCCAAAGTACGCATTGAGGAAACTCATCATCTCATATTTGCTCGTGGCATCCATGAGTTAATCAATACGGGGTAAGGGGCAATTGTCTTTGGGGCACACATTGTGAAGGGTAGTGAAGTCGATGTACATGTGCCACTTTCTGACTGGCTTTCTTGACTAGCATTGGATTAGTGAGCCAGTCCGGGTGGGCCACCTCTCGATGATACCAGAGGCGAGCAGCTTGGTCACATCTGCCTTAGCAGCCTCCTGCTTGTCAAGGGACATTCTTCACATCTTCTTCTTGATGGGCTTCACTTTTGGCCGCATCGCTAGCCTATGCTCGATGATGACCAGTCTACTCCGATTATGTCAAGGGGAGACCATGCTAATACATCTGCATTCCTCCGGAGGACACCCAATAGACTTTGCTCTACCTCTGGGGCAGTCCACCCCCTCCCAAGAAACTTGCCTTGACAAGCCGTCATTCATGTGCAACATTTTTTGACTTGGTCATCTGGCTTTGGCTTTGATATCCATGCTGTAGTAGAGGGAGGGCGTGGAGCCTCTAGGGGGCCTTCGCCCAACGTGTGCACCTTCTGGTGTTTGCTTCACGTGCCCACTTCAACTTATTGTGTGAGTTCCTGGTCACCAATTACTATAATGACCCCTTTTGGGCCAAGAAGTTTCATGCATAGGTAATTGTGGTGCGGGATAGCTCTAAACGTGTTGAGGGTATCCCTTCCCAGTATGGTGTTGTACAAGTATGGGAGGTCAACAACATCAAAGTTGACCACCTCCATTGTGGCCTACTCACCTCGATCGAAGTCAGCTTCGAGCGCCAACTGGCCCAGTGCCTTGATGTCGGGACCCCGGATTTCCGAACCCGGACCCTCTGTGTATTACAGCACTAGTCCCGCATCAAAGCTAGTGCACACAACAAATGAATGGAAAACATCACCATCAACGATTTATTACAATAAATAAAGTATCACCACCGGGTCTCATTATTACAAGGGAGGTTTAAGACCTCGCACAATCAAACACAATGAAGCAATTAAAACTCGAGGGCGACCCATCAATTCGCCACGAGCAATTGATGGGAAGCGCGACCTAGTCCTCGGGAAGAATCCATCACCGCCACAAGCGAAGCAGTAGTCGTAGTCACCTTCTTGAGCTTCAACTTCCTCTGAGATTTTATTTTTAAATGTAGCATGTGAGTACATAAAGTACTCCGCAAGTCTTGGGAAAAATGCATAGATGCAAGGCTTAACAAAGGAAGGCCATATGGTTCTTTTGCACAAAGCAATATTTAAAATCTCCATTACTACTAATTATTTTCGAAGGCATCACTTTAATGAAGTAAATGTTTTAACAGAATTAACTTTCTAGTGAAGGTTCCAACTACCAACACTAGCTAACCAATTACCATTGGTCAAGTTTTAAATCTGCGGGTTCCATCCACCCTCTCGCTCCATCCGCGAGATTCCTTCCGAGAGTTCCCTCCACCCTCGAATACAAAACTTTTGATTTTAAAACAAAACCAAATCTACCATGTGAATGCATTCCTTGCCGCCCTTGACCGTGGGCACGGCTATTCGAATAGTTTTACACTCTGCAGAGGTTGTACAACTTTACCCACAAGAGATAAATTATCTTAATAGTCAACATGCTTCCTTTGGCATGAGACCCAGATAAAATATCACAAAGCCTTTCACCTACTCCAAGATAGCTAGAGACCACCCACGAGGTTTCACCGCAGAAGGTTAAATCCGCCCAATCTGAAGCCCTCTCTGCGCCATATGAGTACGGTAACCACTGTCCCTCACTATGAGTAACCAGACGCCTGGCACTCAATACACCACTGGTGATATCTAAACTACACCTTTATAGGTTAGTTAGCTAGGTCGTACCCATATAGACTTGTGGTTGTACGGTTAATGCTCAGTTTGGACAAACACAAGCGTCGGTCCTTAATTGACTAGGGTGGAACATACACTTATCAAGTTCTCGTGCTTACTTGCACCAACCCAAACAGCCATCCACCTAATCTAAACCAACTTTCACATTTTTATTTTATTTTAAAATCACAGTGACAACTCCAATTGCCACTTCACTTTCAAACACAAGGATTTAATAATAAATCATAATTTCCCATTTTCAAGATTTTCCAAGGTTATTAGATAGCATGACTAAGCATTATCCTACCATACTACATCAACAAGTAATTATAATATTCTCATTAAGGAGACAAAGGAAATTCTATGGTGACAAGGGTACATGACAATCAATTCCAATGGAGGGCATAACAAGGTTGGATTAACTACTACCTTAAGATTTGAATTATCATTTTATGTAAATAGCAATGCATAACATTTAAAATACTTTTAAAAACATTTCGAAAGCATAGGCTCAAGATGATCAAAGGAGACTTGCCTTCTTGCAGGGTTTCGGTCTTCTTGCTGCTGTGAAGAGGATCGTCGACAACGTTGGAATCTACGCGAGGAAAGACGAAGCAACAAAACAAATAAATACAAAAGAAAATTCAATTAAAATCCAAAATTCAACAGAGGCCATAATTGAATAGATTATGATTTTAGATGAATTTAGAAATTTGAATGGCTGGAATTGGAGTTAAAATGAGAAAGTTATGCTCATTTGAAAATCTCAGATTTGAATAAATCGAGAAATTCGGAAATTTCTGACAGGTGGGACCCACTAGAGAATTAAATTTTAATCTTTTATTTTAATTCTGAGAGACTGACAGGTGGGGCCCACTGAACAGTAACCACTGGCGGTCACTGACATGTGGGACCCACTGGACAGTGAGCCCAATGAGTCAACCTCTGACACGTGGGACCCACTGGTCTTCGGGCCCACTTGTCAGAGTCCAGCACAGAGGGGTGGGACCCAGGCGGCAGTGGCCAGCGCAGGCCGGCGGCCGCTGACGGGTGGGACCCACTTGTCAGCCCGGAAATTAAACGAAAAACTCAACCTCCGCGCGCGGAACCGGAGGCTCGAACGCGCGCCGAGGGAGTTACGAGTGAGCGCTGCTAGCCAGGGGAGCGGGGAGGCGTTGCCTACCCAATAAGGGTAGGTAACCCTCTTGAGGGGTACCTTCGCGTCCGCGAGATGATCGGAGGCGGCGCGCCGGCGGCGAGGGAGGCCGGAGGTGCCCGGTGACGCGTAGAATGTAATCCGGCGCGGAGGGGTTGGTTGGAAGGGTCGGCGCTGCTTGGGGACGAACGAGACGGCGGCGGCGAGGTGGCGGCGACGACGGCTCGGAGCTCCGTCGCGACGGCGCTCGGTGTGACGGAGGGCGGCCGAGGGTCGGGAGGACCGTCCGGCGTGAGGAAGCTCGGGAGGCGACGACGGCTCCGGATGACCGAGGCGGCGGAAAGCTCGCGGAGTTGGGCGGAGCTCGAGGAGGAGTGGCACGGTGATCGGGCTCTAGAGGGCTCGGGAGCTGCGGTGGAGTCGCTTGGGATGCGGTCGCGGAGAAAGCGGCCGATGGGGCATTATAGGGCCGAGGGGAGCAGGGCGAGGCAATTGCTCGCCGGGTGGTCGGCGAAAAAGGAAGGGAGGCGAGGGAAAGGAAAGAGGGGAGGCCGGAAGGAAGGGAGGCGCGGCGTTGGGGATTTGCTTCCAGCCAGGCTCGGGATTCAAAACCGGGAGAGGCGGGAAGGCAAGGCGGATCCGGCGCGGTCTCGCCGGCCGGCGAAAAAAGGAAAGAGGGGGAAGAGAAAGGAAGGGGCGATTCCGCGGGAGACGGATCCGACAGGGGGGCGGTGGCGGCGAGGCGGACGCGCGCGATCGACAAGCGGGTCCGCGGGTCAGCGAGGCGAGAAAGGTGGGAGCGGGCGGCTGGATGGCCAGCACGGGGACTCGGCTCATCCGAAGCCGCCCACGCGCGTCGGCGCGGAGGAGGGAAGGCGGGCCGGTGGGCCGGGCCGGGCAACGAGGGAGAGGGAGGTGCGGCTGGATTAGGCCGAGCGGCGACGTGGCGGTCTGGGCCGTCCACGCGTCGGCTGGAGGAGAGGGAGATTTTATTTTTTCAGAATTTGATTTCTAATTTGAAAAGGCTAGAAAATTATTTAGGCCTCGAGAAAAATATGAAAATACCTCCAAAAATTCCAGAAAAATTCACGAAGCTCTGGACATATTTTGGACTAAATAAAATTATTTCCAACTACTGTTGATATTTAATTTTCATATTTTGAATTACTTTTAAGCTCTAAAAATAGTTTTAAATTCGAGAAAATCCGAAAGGCAAATAAAAGCCAAGTAAAATCCAATTAACTTAAAATAATTTATTTGAATTTAAATTTTTCAAAAAGCCAAATTTTTGGGATGTGACACTTGACCAGGCCTCCGCCGAAGCCTTGTAGTAGGTTTTCGGGCTACTAAAGCCTACTTCGTGGAATGCCCATCTGATCAAAGGTGTCATTGAATAGGAGGTCCACGAAGATGCTCCATTCCAACAAGACTCGCCTTACTTCTCACCCCATAATGTTGGCCGCAACAACCAATGGGTCCTAGTGGAAGTCCATCCTGAAGCGTCCTCCACCATGAAGGTATTGTTGACTCAGGCCCACGCCAGAAGCACCTGGGCCAAGTACTTGGTGACGTGGTGTACCTAGCATGCGTAGGCCCTCTGCTATCTCTTAGAAGGGAACTCGAGGGATGACCCTCCGTGATGGCGTTAATCACTTGGCGGGGTTCAATGTCGATGGCTTCGATCCATAGCATGCTCGTAGGGGTTCACATGAGTGATATCTCTAGAGGCTACTGCACGTGTGCCACCACCTCCTCGTGTCTTGACTGTGGTTCCTGGTCGTGCTCTCATGGAGTGCTATGATGGTGGGGCACTCACATGTGGTGTGCTCCTCCTTGCCATGCACCTCACACCACGATCCTTATGGACATCCACCCTCTTGGCCTCACCCCTTTCGAGATCGTGGCCTCGACTTCTAGGGGCGAAGGCCTCGTCGCTTCCCCCTTCGATGCTAAACACGTACCTTCCTTAGGGCCCTTTTCATTGCTTACGAGTCGTAGCCTCCCTCTGGATTGAGGGGGCAGCCTTACCCTCCACGCTGCCCCCCATGACATTGACCTCACACCTCACTACATCCTTCTCGACCCTTGCATGTTGTTCCATTTTGTTGAAGAGCGTGGCCACTGTCTTTATGGGCTTCTGGGCATTGTACTCCATGCGAGACCCCTTCCAGAGGCCTCAAATGGTGGTGTTGATGATATTTGTTGTGGTTACAGACCAAACAGAGAGATGGTAGTATGGTAGTGGAGATGTTAGGTGAGCAATGCCTGACCTTTTCCTATGTCCTGGATGGCCTTATATATATTCACATGGGGAATGTTTTACAATTGTGTCCTTACACCCAAGTATCCCTCTCAAGGGCATTTATGTCCTTACACATGTCCCATTTTGGGCTTTACAACTATCTAACAGGCCGGCTGGGCTTAGTTGGGGGCCACCCCTACAACAATATTTATCTCGTTGATGTCTTTAACCTGGTATTTAACTTTCATGAAGCGCTTAAAGTACTATCACAACTTTTCTCTGGGGGCCTGCTTTATTGCCAAGAGCTAATTGGTGTCGACCTACTCAGCGTAGTTACCTTGGGAGTTGTTGTGCATGAGATCGCAGACCTGCTCCCATGCGTTGATAGAGCTGGGGCAATCATGAAGAACTAGGATAGCATGACCCCATGTAGGGCGAGCAGCAGCCCCTTGGCCTTCATTGAGTCATCCCCTCCCACAGCTTTGACAGCCATCTCGTAGATGTGCAGTAACTCGCAGGGTCGATGTCACCCTTGTATACTTCCATTGTAGGCATCTTGAAGTCTTTTGGCCAGGCACACCGCTGCAAGCCTGCACTTTGGAGGACTCGAAGTCCACCCTCCTGGGAGCTACGAGTGCTAGCGGTGGAGTCTAGGCTCTCTGTCCCTTCTGTGACCGCTTCGATCATGGCTATGGTGGGGGTCTGCTAGCTCCGCGCCTCTTGCAGCTCCTGCATGGCCCTCACAGTCCACCAACTCCCATTGTATCATCTCGCAGATTTCCTATACTCGGCGTCAATACTAGGGTGTTCTTGACTTGTTACATGGTGGTGGTAAAGGCGGCATCACTAGAGGACGCCGCGGCAATGGTGGCGGTGTCGGATCTACCGAGGGCTGCCAAGGTGGGGTCCTCCAATTGCGATGCCATCCGTTCCACATCCTGCACCGCTGCTAGAGGGCCATCTTCGCTGCTGGTGCATTGCTGCCATGGGCTTGGGGGACCCTCGACCACTGACTTTGTCACCTTCGCGGTCGTAGTGCCCTTCCTTCTCTTTGAGGCCGATGTTGCCTTCCTCTTAGGCACCATCCGCCCCAGGTGGTTTGGCTTTGACTTGTGGCTTCTACGTCGTTCCCTATAGACAGTACCAACTGTTGTGATTATGTGCCAAACAGTAGATACCAAAGCTTTGGGAGACCCAAGTAGGGCACCGGAGCCCAAAACTCGGGAGAGGGGAAAGGTGTAGAGTGGATGTACTGTGCCCAATATTAACTCAAGTCTTCCATTCTGTTTCTTTCTCCCCCTTCTTGTGGCGTCCCATGGGCTATATTTATAGCTATAGGGGAGAATGTTTACACAAATGCCCTCCTCGGAACCTTTACTAATAGGGAGATTGGATCATATACCCTCCCTTTAGTTGGGAAATTGAGGATTTACCCTCCACATCTCAATGACACGTGGGGTCATCATAAGTCACTGACACGTGGGCCAGGAAGGTAAATCCTCAATTTCCATCTAAATGGAGGGTATATGATCAATTTTTTCTTACTAATATGGGTATACATATGTTTTCCTTGTCATGCCCTACATGGACCTGCTTTTTGGCCCCATACATATCTAGACCTACATATGGTGGGCCGGTTAGGGCAAGGTGGGGTGCTAATCCCCCAACATGGTCAAGCGTGATTAATTAGCTAGGCTAGATCTTCGTATATACATCAATTCACCGTGCGAAGAAAATGTTTTGCGGCGGCAGTGGCGCCAACAAGAGCAATGAGCTGAGCTCTCGGTGGACGGCACGGTGAGGGTGAGGAAAGTGGAGAGGATCCAGGCCTAAAACCTCGTCACCAAGCCATTGGCGTACGCAAGCCCGATGGTGACGGCGAGGCCGGTCGAGAGCCTGGTCGTCAGGGTTGTCCGAGTCAGGGACACGGACGGCAAAGCCGACAACTTCGTCTTGGTGGCCATACTGGGTCCGAGTCAGGGACACGAACGGCAAAGCCGACAGCTTCACAGCTTCATCTTGGTGGCCATTGTGCATAACTGATCAAGCCATGCCTGGCTGATCGTTGTCATAATTAATATGTATGTATGTGTGTATATGTATATATATCAGTGGCGGACCCAAAAAAAAATCTAGGTAGGGCGAAGTCCAGTGGTGGACCCAGGAAAAAAATAGATAGGCTGAAGTCGAAAACGTGAAATAAACAGTACTACCCAAAAGCAAAATAATCCATGATCAAACTATGTTGCTATCACAGTGGCGAGGGACCGGGTTATGTAGGCCGGTCTGACCGGGTTAAGTACTTCGGACTGACCGGCTTGCGTAGTCCGGTCTAACCGGGTTTCTTTAAAGCAGTTTTCAGTTAGCTGTTTTTGCGGTTAGTAGTCTACTGGATGTCCGGATCGTGGGATGGCGCGGTCACTGTGAGATCTGTTTTATTCGTTTGACCATTTTGTGCATGTAACAAACTCTCGACTGGGAGTTATTAAGAATGAGAAATAAACTTGAGGCAGTAAGCGGAAAGTTGCAGCTCAAAGCCAATTCAATTTTTGCACTGTTGTCGTTTTTCCTTGAGAGTCTGTTGATCGTCTGAAACTTCAGTGAGCTGAGACTTCTGAGTGAAGTAGCGATTTCTGAAGTTGCATTCGCTGGTGGATTTTCTGACATATGTGATCAGTCCAACAAAAAATAGCATCAATACCAGTATATACCATTATTAATATATATTCAAACAAAATGAAATGAAATCAATTAGTCCATTCCTTAATGGGCAATCTCTCTTAACAAATCACGTACTTACTACTGTCATTATTCATACATGGCCATGTATACATAGACGTGTATATATACCACATATATACGGGTACGCGATCCATGCATCTATCTTCACTGCAGCATGCATGCTATCTTATCTTCCATTAATCATAACTTCCGAATGATCTGCTTCACAGAACTATAAGTGCCCAGGTAGAGCTCCATGTACATGAACACTGCGACGATGACCCGGCCTTTCTGGCCGAAGGCTAGGGCTCCGATGTCCGGCCCGGACGGCGAGGGGAGCTCGGGCGGCCGCCCGGGCTCGCCCGAAGGGCAGGTCCGCCCCTGATATATATAGTATAATTAACTGGGACATTATGTAGCTAGAGCATCATGATCTAAAATAGATATTTTTCTTATGTATCGCATGTGAAAAGTTTTGAAGTTTTTTGGATGTCAAGTTTAATTAGTTTGAACTGAAATTTAAACTGTAATTACCTTTTTTTATGATAGTTTGATTGTAGGTATGTGCAGATTTTATATAAAAATCAGCAAAGCATGTGATCTAAATTCGTTCAAAATCTTTAAATTTGAGTATATTTTTTCAAAGGTACGTGTTTCATTTGAATTGTTATAAATGGATATATATATCTTAAAACTGAAATTTTCAAAAAATATATCCAATTAGGAGTGAATTCGTGCATTTAAAATCATGATGTGCTGACACCATGGCGGCCCATTTTAGTGTTCCACACGTACGTACGTGTTACGTATGGATATATGTATGTATGCGCTTGTGAAGTTCTGTCGGGGGAAGATACATATGTATACACCTACGAGTCTACGACGGCTATGTATACATATATGTGGCATTAGCCTGGCGCGCCCACACGTGTGCCCGTGTGAAGGTTTTATAAGTGTGAAAGTATGACCTGTTGGGATGTTACATATGACATGGACTTGGCTACCAATTTCTGAACTTGAACCGAGTCTTGCCAGTCAGTGATCTCTACTTTTCTTTAAGGGAAAACAGATACGTTTGTTTCTAACATGCCAAATTGCCCAGCAGCCAATGATAACTAATTTTCATGGACACTTTGATTCTCATCACTTGTCTAATAGTATTGACATATGGCAATATTGTGCAAAACAGAGACATCATCTATGCGACTATGCCGTTAATGTTGTTGGAGTGTAACAAGCTGTACTGAACGGACAAGTGAATTATACTACTTTCTATGTTCTGCTGACCAAGCCAGGTAATTACTTCCTTAGAAATGCGTAGAATAAACACCGGAAAATCGCAAAAACATGCTTTGTTCGCCCTTTCAGTATGTACCCTTTTCTCATCATATTTTTGTGGCATGTTTACCTACCTAGTCTCAGTTAGAATTATTTACTTTCAGTACCATGCATCAAAAGTAAACTGAAACACAATCTTAATCTATGTACTTTAACCACCGTACCAATTTACGCGCACATATCAATTATCACTACAAAAGCAGTAAACCGAACACCTACCAGCAAAATGGTATCCAGGAAGTGAAAAATATCAAGAGTTGTTGGGACTAGCATATTGGAAGATTAACAAACCAAAGTAAACATGACAGGCAAAGTTCTAAACCTCATTGTCAGTTTTTTTTTTGAGGTGAAAACAGTTGGAAAGGACCATAGTGTGTATATATTAATATATTCAAAGAAAACAAAAATGTTACAGATGTATTTACAGAAGTTAAAAAGGACAAATTATGACAAATCACTTAGCCATTCTGAAATTTGGGTTCATTATCAGATTTTCAGTTCACTTTCAGCTGTTTCCTTATCAAACTTCACAAGCTAATCCTAAAACTGAATAATTGCCAGAAAGTTTTGCTCACTTGGAACGCAATTACCGACTAGTAGATATTTCATAAAGGTAATGCATCAAAGATCGGAGCTTCTTTTAAAAGTGTCACTCAAATACCTTTCTTTCCTGGATGTATAATTCCTCGGTTCTTCGGAGAGGCAGAGTTAAGACTACTGTTGTGAGTCCAAGTCTTTCACTCTGGAGAGCACCTGATGCTTTTGCGACATACAATGACACCTCTGCGCTGATTGGGCTCTGGAGCAACGTGGAGCTGTATGAGCAACAGGCTAGATCACAAATCAATCGCGATTGCGATCGCCATAATCGATATAGCTGTATATTCGACCTATAGAACTCGTTGATAAGACGATGAGCTGCTTTTGCCTGCCATTTAGTAATATTTGAGCTGGCAAGGTTCAAATGGCGACGTGACTGATATTCCAGTTTCAGTTCAGTGAAAGCATGTGTCTGGCAAGCACATAATCTTACACCTGTAACGTTATGTTTGTCTTTAAGGATATGATAATACGGTTATGTGAAAGGCTTCTTAGTTTGTTTTCTTTGCTTGGGGTTAAATCAGGGTCTGAATGACATGAAGTTAACTGAAAAGTGAGGCCTTTCAGGTGCTTCTGCAGAGAAACTTACACGCTTAATCACATCAGTTTCACGGGTCAATTTCTACCCTAGAGAAGTGTGAATGTGTGATATTTCACGTGTCAACTTACACGCAAAGCAGGAATCAAACGCTTTGGAGCAATTTCTATGAGGAATCTGCGGATTCCACCCAACTCTTTTGGACTTTTCAATCAGCTTCCTGTCCTTTGCTGGCTGACTGACCCCCTTATCTTCATGGTGCCGATCTGGACCTTCTAAAAATATCTTTCCGCTCTTGCTAATCGTTGATTGGGCATTCTTGGCTTATTTAAACGTAGACTGGTTCAAAAAAGAGACAAAAATTTTGCTCAATATTATCGCAAAGAAGTGAAACATTAACACTGGAAAAGAGCTCGACTGCTAAATGACATCGTAATAACAGTCTGCAGTAATTCAAGCACAACAGCTAGCAGCACGTGAGTTACTAAAGAAAACATGAAAGCTTCGGACCTTTCGGTTACTTTCATGCGTATCTGATAAATATTGCTGGGATTCCAACTCCACTAAGAATACAAGATTAGAAAGATGCAGACATGCGATGAATAAGTTAGTCGTGTTTTAAACGAAACCTATAGAACCTCTTAATTAATTAATTAATTCCACCTACCTACTATGAAGCTCGCTAGTTGGATTCCCTTGCTTCTGCCAATTGGCGCCAACGGTTTGCCTGCAGTCATCTACTGTACTGTTGGTGATGTGTTGCTTTTGGCAATTGTCTGACGAACTTTGTCAGGATAAATAGGTCACTACTACAAAAAAATCTAATACTAGACATCATATCACAGACAGTTACCCAAAACTATCCGTATTAAATATAATATAGGACTGGATACGCAACAGAGGGGGTGAATGGCGCCTTAAAATTTTCCCCTAAATATTCACTTCTCCTTTACTCTGATAACTACAAAACTATAAAGATTAAGATAGTAATTCTACTTGAAAACCAAAGAATCACAGAGCTGAGCACGACCTGATCGGAAATCAACGTGGTCGGATTTCAACTACCAGTCAAAAATCAACATAGTCGGAATTTGACTACCATTCGGAAATCAATCATAGTCAGAATTCGACTACCAGTCGGAAATCGACATGGTTGAAATTCAACTACCAGTCGGAAATCAACGTGGTCAAAATTCGACTCCAGTGATTGATGACTAGAAAACAGTCAAAAACCAACATAGTCGAAAACCAACGTGGTCGAAAGCTAGCGTAGTCGAAGGCCAATGTGATAGAAATTTGACTCGTGTGATCAGAGAGTGGTCGAAAACCAATGTGATCGAAAATTACCATGGTCGAAAAGAAGCAATATGGTCGAAAATTTGAACATGGTCGAAAACTCAAAGGAACAGAGAAGAGTAGTCTACTTTCATCACAATTTTAAAATGAAAAATGATGGAACTTTTGATCCGTAGATCCAATGATATAAAACTTTTCTGGGATCTTCTCTAGGGTTTTGTGAACCTATTCCATCAAACGATTATGAAAATCATGGCCAAAGATGAGACCTTTTTCAGTTTGTTGGAATGTTCCACCAAAATCGAGTCAAAATCAAAATCGGTGAATACAACTTGCTCGTGTATGGATGATGACCAAGATGAGTCTAGATATATTTTCACATATCAAAGCAACTTAGAACTACAAAGAAATCAACTCAAATACCCTCGGATCAAGAAATCACACTTTTAACCCAAATCAAGTAAAACCGAGTTTTCTCGATAAAATTGCTATCAAAGTACCTAGATTCTCCATCTATTACACGTCCTTGGCACAGCAATATCAAGACAAATAAAGAGAAGAGAACAAACCAACCAAATCAGAGCAAATCAATCAAAATAGGATGGATCTATGGAGATACACAAAGATTAATGTATTGCTTAATTGAGATAGAAAGTTTTACAATCACTTCACCTTGGAGGACAAAGAGCACATCAAGTGCTCTACTCTCAAACCCTAAACTTAAACAAGAGAGCACATGAGAGAGGGGTTAGATGGTTAACCTTACATGTCTCCATCCCAACCCTCCTTTATAGGTGGGCAACCAGCCACCTATACCCCTTAATGGATTCTATC
Source organism: Dendrocalamus sinicus (assembly GCA_036346575.1). Classification (NCBI taxonomy): domain Eukaryota; kingdom Viridiplantae; phylum Streptophyta; class Magnoliopsida; order Poales; family Poaceae; genus Dendrocalamus; species Dendrocalamus sinicus. Next base: position 23,362 of record JAYEVI010000038.1, on the reverse strand, counting down.
CACTATTACAATGGGGGAACTCATTAACCCTACACACACGAGTTTTACTCTCATAATTTCACTTATGCATGCTTTTCAAAGCGCATAAGTGTGCATTCGCTAAATTCTTAGCCTTGATCTGTCTTGATCAAATCAGCTCCACCTTGACCTAAACCACTCTCCAACACATCGCCCATGCGCTGTGGCTTTGATCCAAGATGGTTTCTAATATTTTGGTCAAACTACTAAAATACCCTTCCTTGACCCGGTCATCACCAACCACCACAAGCAATCGCCATGCTTTCCATGTGTAGGTGCACCACTAACTCACCACACGATGCCAAGTCTCTCCTATTCTGGTTCCACTGAATCACGGCTCACTTGGTCCGTGCAAGCTACATGGTGCCTTCCTGCCATTCGAACTCGCCTTCAACATTTCTTACCTTTCTCGTGCCATGCTTAAGCTCACTGTTTCACCCTGGCATCCTCGACCATTCTAAGCCTCAACTCCTCTATGAGCCTAGCCCCGATCCTCGCCGTTAACCACAGTTGACTCCAAATGACCCTATGCATCCAAAATCAAAGAAATTGTTTCTAAGCACAAGTTCTTCACAACTTGACCTACGTTAGTCAAGACATGCATCATGCAATCTTAATCCATTGACCCAGATCATCTTAACTCGATCCATGGCTCAATTCCCAAACCCTGTTTTTGGCAAGATCAGAAGTATCGCGCCTAACACGCCGGTACTTCAGTAATGTGGAATTACCACCTCCCAAAGTAGTACTTCCGCACGTTGAAAATCTTGCCTAGGCTCTTTGAAAATACATACCATAACTCAACCAGGTACTTTCGCTAAGCAGAACTGCCGCACTTATACCTGTGGTACTTTTGATTTTCCTGACACATCTAGAAGACAGTCCAAATCAAATGCATTATTTGTAAAAACCATTTTACCACTCCACAAAACTTGCAATGGTTCATCACAATAGTATCATGGACCTTCTCACATGGTCCTTCCTATAATCACAGATGGTTTTAGTTTAGAGACCGTTAGTGTTGCTACCAGCGGTAAAAACTGTCTATGAAAGTGAAATATCATAGATGGTTTGTGGTTAAAACAATCTGTAAAGTATCCCAGACGGTTATAAACAAGAACCATTTGTGATATTATCAAATATCATAGACGGATCTTGCTTAAAACTGTCTGTGATAATTCATAGACGGTTCGTATATTTGTATTAAAAACCATCTATGATAATTTCACTATATTAATTGCACACAGACCCATCGATCTATGTCTTAAATTCCAGATCTACGCTGCTGCTTTGAGCTGGAGGCGGGGCTTTGAGGCCATTCAGTGAAAGGAGACTATTTGGTAAGAGTAATTGTAGATCCACTAAGTTATTGGCTACCTATGATTAGTGATTTGTTCCTAATTGCATTATAATTTAGATCTAGCTTTTGGTAAAAGAAGAATTAAAGATGGTTTAGATCTAGTTAGCTTGATATAGAGTGAAGATTATTTACATCTAGCATGGTTTAGGGTTTAGTCAATTCATAGTATATTTCTACTTAATTCAATGTAATTAATTATTCTTCATACATATAGCTACTTAATTTAGATCGTATATATAGTGTACTAATTAATTAATTTAATATGTAATACTTGTTTATGTTTTAATATCGATCTTACATATGATTTGTTTGGATTCGGGGATTCTATCAATAGACCTAGAGTATGCACATGCAGAGTAAAGACACAAGAATATTTATCTATGTTTGAGCCTTCTCTTGAGAGAATAATAACCCTACGTCATGTGTAATTGCTAATAACCAGAAAAAGGATTACAACAAAGAATCATGCGAATGGCTAGTACTTTCTTGTGAATCACCCTATTCTCTCTTTGACGTTAACCTTTATATAGCCAGTGAAATGACGGCCATTGTCCCACGCCAGAAGAGGCCTCAACGCTTCGGATGATAACAGCCTGATAGAAGTTACTGCTAAAGAGATGTAAATGGCCATTCACCGTATAGTGATTGTTGTCAGAGAGAGATCATATGCGGTTAGTAGATAAACGCATGTTCTAACCATTTTGTCAGATGAACCGACAATGTAGTTCATCGTTGTAGATAGGATGGTTGGAGATAGACTTGTCGTAGGAATTCCCACGACCAAAGAGTAGTCATAGTAAGACTTATGACTACGCGGTCGTAAAGGACTTACGACCAAGAGGTAGTCACAGTAAGACTTATGACTACGTGGTCGTAGAAGAACTTGCATGTCGGACCTCAGAGCAACAACTCCTGGATGCTCTATGTAAATCACACTAGTTTAGGATCAGCTAGTGCACACAATGGATAACAAAGATAAATATCAACCATAATAACATTTATTAACTAAATATGGACATGATTGCCAAAGTTTACATCCACGTCCAAAAGGCCAAATTTAAACATAAGCAACGGAAGATAAACACCGAAGCGGAAGAAGCCCAACAAGCCTGCCCACAGGCAAACGACAATAAGATGCGGCCTACTCGTCCAGGTCTTCATCGTAGTTGAAGTCGTCTTCCTCTGTGTAGGGATAGCAAGGTGAGTACAAACTTGTACTCTGCAAGTCACACAGAGATATGCAATATAATCATAAAGGCAACAAAGGAAGGCATATAGGGTTATTTGTGCATTAAACAAAATTTAAAGAAATACAGTAAATAGATTGAAAATGCTGAATTTAATATAGTAAGTAAAAACAATAATTGTAGATGAAATTAATACCGTTAGTGCAGGTCCATCCCCATCCCCAACACTAACCTAACCACGAGCATCCCACCTGGACCATCTTTTTCAAAAGATCTCATATGGATTTTATCCATCTATACGCTTTCAATCTCTCATAGATTCCATCCATCCATCCATAAGCTTTTCATAAGCCATTTTGAAAAACAAAGTATAATCAGTGAAAAACTTTTATTCAGCTTGCCCATGACCATGGGCACGGCTATCCAGGATAGATTATACACTCTGCACAGGTTGTACATATTTACCCACAAGATATGATCATCCCATATTGTCACCAGATAAGCACACTTCCTTTGGTGTGCGGTGAGGAGATCTTGACAAGGCCTTTACAATGCAAAGCCTTCAAACTGGCCAAGCTAACACTAAGGTTTCACCCCAGTAAGGAATTCACCAGACTGAGACAACCTCTTGAGCCGAGTGAGACTTCTCATGGCCTATGCCACGCTCGCTTTCAACCTACGACGAGACTCGGTTGGGACCCACAAATTAGTCAGCCAAAACTATCCCATACCAGCCTTGTGGTAGTACAAAAAGGGCTTCGCAATAGTAGCTCATAGACCGGTCCTTAATTTGACTTAGGCTCAAACCACACACTCCTCGTGCCCGACAATCAACACCGTGTCAATGAACAACAGTGCATGCCTGCACACACCACCTAACCATTAGCCTAAGTCTAAACCATATTTTATATTTTATTTTGAAATATTTTATAATCCTTCTTGACTCACCGAAGTCAAGAATACATTTGAAGAGCTCATCATTTTATGTGAAAAGGTTATCCCAACCTAAAGGTATAGCTATGCATATCTAAGCATTTGCTACAAAATTCTCTAGTCATACTACTATACTAACTAGAGTTTTATTCTAGGGTGACAAGGTATAATGTTGCACAAGATCAAAGTTTCAATAACAATCAGGAATTAACTAAGTTTAAAACTAGAATTGAAATACTTGAATAAACATATGCATGCAATATAATTTAAATCAACATAACTTTCTTTTGCAATCTGGGATCAATATGATCAAGGTGTGTGACTTACCTTGCTCTGCAGTCTGGTGTGAGTCGTCATCAAAGAATTCCAAATCATTGCAGTCTACAGTGAAAATATCTAACCAAACTCAAACAAAATCCAAATAAATTTGCTTAGACCATGTGGCTAGGTCTAGTATTTTGTGATGATGAATAATTGACAACATTGCTTAGTATTGTTATTTGAGGTATGTGGCGTGTGTGTGTGGACTAATATCGGTCAAGTTGAGAAGAATTTGTGCTAGAAAAAATATTCTTTGGTCTTTGCATGTACAGGTTGGGCGTAGAGACGGTCATGGTCAGTGACGAGGAAGACCAGGACTAGGAGGGGGAAATCTGAGGCCCAGGCGGTCGAGAATGTCACGAGGTGGTCGGGCTCATGCTGGAGCACATGGAGATTAAAGGTGGATGATGTGTGGAGAAGCTATGGGAGGTGCAGTCCTGTAGGCTTCAACACGTGACGAGTTGGAAAAGTTATAATTTTGGAAAATCTGTTTTAGGAAGGGTTTCGGGTCCCTTATTTGTTGGAATTGGATTAAAACTCGTGGGCTTAGGATAAGCCTAGGTTTTAGGCCCTAGACTATAAATAGAAATGGGGTTAGAGGCTAACCCTATGGCTTTTGGAGATATTAATTTCGTGCTAGGGTTTAGGGGTGCTAGGAGGGCACTTGTAGCCACCATAATTCAGAAATAAAAGATCTATTCGGAAAAATTGTGACAGCTTGTCTCATAGGCTTCGTGGAAGGCACTTCATGTCGCCGTCGAATTCGTTGTTCGGTTCTTTGATCGGCACACCGAGGCCCGCGCTCGCCCGCATGGAAAAAATCTGCATCATTGATTGCTAATAGTACTGCCTCGATTGTCGAGAGAAGTAAAGCAAGGTCGCTTTGTTTCTTGGCACACGCATGCGACTAGAAGCAAAGTCAAGCAACGTTGATGTGTCACTTCCCACAAGACAGGAGGTTCTTGTGTCGTTCCATGTGCAACTAGATAAATCATAGTGCAGCAGCACTTCGTGACTTTCTAGTCCATGCATGGTCATCTTCTTGTATTAATCTATTGAAGAAAAGGAGATGTCCAAATCTATCACCAACAGTGCTTTTTCTCATGAGTCGCCAGGGCATTACCAGTGAAGCAAAGGCAACCGCTTCACTTTTCAGTCTATTGGCTAGGTAAGAATTAAGTGAGTTTATCTCGATTTTTGACACTATTATTTTGGTTTTGTTTGTTCTTGTAACTTTATAGGTTTGGATGAGTAGATAATGATAGAGTTGACAAAAAAGCTTCGCTGCGGACTGCAATCATTCACCCCTTTGATTGCCATCGATGATCCTACAAGTGGTATCCATGCTAGATGGTGCTGATTTTGCTTTTTGGTAGTGTCGGCTACAAGCTTATATTGAGGCTCAAGGTAATGATGTTTGAAAAAAGTTTCTATACCATATGAGATTCCTGCTACTATTACTAATTTAAATAAAGCAGATGTTGATTTAAATGCTCAAGCTTGTAATTTGTTATTTCAAGAGATTTCTTGCAAAGAGTTTGATCGTGTAGCTCATATTAATTCTACCCATTTAATATGGAAAACTCTTTGCGATTATCATGAAGGAACCACTAAAATCAAGAAAGTGCGTAAAAATCTTTATCAAAAAGAATATTCTGATTTTGTTATAAAGCCTGGTGAATCCATTGATGATCTCTTTTCTCATTTTGAGAAAATATTGTGTAATTTACGCGATGTGCTGATGAAGATAATGCAACTAAAGTTTTGAGATCTTTAGGTTCTAAGTGGTTGATGGTTGTCACAACTATTAATCAAACTGTCGATCTAGATATTTTAACCATGGATGATCTTTATTTTAGATTGAAAACCTATAAATCTTCATATTTAGCACTTGTGACTAACCCCATGCAGACTGCTTTGTCGAGTGCTTTGTCTTGTGTTTCTTTATTTGCTTTGTTTTCTTTTTCAGAGGAATAATTCGAGCAGCTCCTTGAAGAGGACTTGGTGTTGATCTCCTCAGGAGTATACAAGGCACTGAACAACGTGAAGATGAGGAAGCGGGGTGGCATGTTAGGTCCAATCAGGTGCCATGAGTGTGGTGAAGTAGGCCACATTAAGATGGATTGTCCCAAACTCAAAGGGAAGGTGATCAAGGAAAACAAGAATTATCATTGTCGGCTATCTAAGAACAACAACACCAAGGGTGGAAATTTTCATCACAAGTTTGCTGAAAAGGTTCTAGCCGCTCTCGAGCATCTTGATTTTAGTGATGTGGAATATGAGAGTTGCGACGACGATGACCACGATGATGATGATGCTAAAGGTAAGAAGAAGAATAATGATGACTTCACGGGCATGTGCTTCATGACAGGCAACAACAATGATGATGACAACAGTGATCTTGATGAGGTAAGACCATCATATGATGAGCTTGAAGATGGTTTGATTAAATTTGCTATTGAATTAAAAAGGACAAAACAGAAATTGAAAAGAATAATTGTGTTGTTGAAAATCTAAATTTTGAAATTAATAGACTTAGAGCATTAATTCTTGATGAGGAATCATGTGAGTCTTGCCAAGTTTTACATTCTGAGTTGGAGGCTACTAGATCTATTAATGCATCAACCTGGTTTAACTTAGGGATGTAACTAATAAATTTGATGAATTAAAATTGACTCATGACTCTTATAATGAAAAATTAAAATTTGCTAATGATGAAATTGAAAAGCTCAAATCTAGTTCTCCTACATGTTTAGAGTCAAGTATTTCAAATACTCAATCTAAAGCTTGCTCTTATTGTGAATTGCTAGAAACTAGACTTAATTCATCTCAAGAATCTATTCAACAAATGCTTTATCATGAGAACATGTCCTGCTCAAATTGTCCTAAGTTAAATATTGAAATTGATGCTTTGACTCGACAATTGAATGATTTCACTAAAAAGAAAGATTTGCTCAATCTAGTGCTTTCAAGAATTTAGTAAATGAACTGGTTAAGTGCACATCTTGTTCCTCATTGGCTACAGAAAATGAGTATCTTAAGGACACTTTAAAGAGATTTTCTTTTGGTAAGAAAAATCTAAATGTGATCCTAGACAAGTCAAAAACATGTATGAAAAATTGTGGCTTAGGATTTAATTTTGTTGAGCATGCCAAGAATAATCCTCCTAAGGTTGTTAAGTTTCTTGAACCTAGAAAGATTGAAGTAAAATCTGAACCAAAATAAACTATGTTTAAATCAGCTGGCTTTGCACAAAATTCATTGAATAATAATGTAGGTGCTAGCTAATTATCTCAAAAGAATCCTTGTTATGCTAAATTTCATTGCACCTACTGTGAAAAAGATGGACACTTGTATGAATTTTGCTTTAGGCATGCTAAGAAAGAGAAGAAGGAAAGATTGAATGCTTAAGACAAAAACGTGCAACCTTTGTTGTTCCTAGAACTAATGCAAAAGCTAGGCTTTTAGAGAACTTTTATGATGGCTTTGAATCTGCTTCATATGCTGGTTTGGGATATAATTCAAATAATTCACTTTCATGCACACGTAATTCTGGCTCTAGTTTTGTTACTCTTATTCACCGTGTATCTCAGTATCGGATTCCTAAATCTTATTTTACTAACCCAGTACTAAGATACCAATGATTGCTTGTGCTTTGTAGGCTCGTTACAAGCGGAAGGAGAATATATGATCGGAGATTCACGATGGTTCTCCTCCCTCACTTGTGCCATCAGTGATGAGATTATTACTTTTGGGGAAAATGCTTAAGGACGAGCTCTTGCAAAAGGTACTGTGCGTATCAACGACAAATTCATTTTAAAAGATGTCGCACTTGTCAGTAAGTTGAGCTATAATTTACTTTCAGTTTCGTAGTTGATAGACGATAATCTTGAGGTGAGCTTTAAAAAGCATTCATGCTATATTTTAGATCCATCTGGTGATCTAGTGTGCAAAATTATTCGAGTTGGTCGTTTGTTTAAGTGTGACTTCTCTTATTCATCATCTTTTGATCTTAGATGTCTTATTTCATCTGATTCTAAGGACTTATTTCACTAGCATTGTAGGCTAGGACATATTGGCTTTGATCATCTTGCTCGAATCAGTAATATGCATCTTGTTAGAGGAATACCTAGTCTTAAAATTGAAAAGTCGATGGATTTGGTTTGTTCATCTTGTCGGCATGGTAAAATGGTTTCATCATCACATCCTCCACTCATACTTGTTATGACTGATGCTCTAGGTCAATTGTTGCACATGGACACTGTAGGTCCTTCTAGGGTTCAGTCTGCTGGAGGTAAATGTTATGTTCTTGTTATTGTTGATGATTACTCTAGATACTCTTGGGTCCATTTTATGGCATCTAAAGACGAAGCTTTTGGTCATTTTAGAGAACTTGTTCTTAGACTTGCTAATGATCATCCAGAGCACTTAGAACAATTAGAAGTGATAATGGAACTAAATTCAAGAATATATCATTTACTTCTTTTTGTGCTAAAAAGGGCTTATATCATCAATTTTTGTCAGCTCGTGTGCCACAACAGAACGGTGTTGTATAACGTAAAAAATAGAACTTTAGTTGGGATGGCTAGAATAATGCTAAATGAACATGCTACACCTAGAAAGTTTTGGGCTGAAGCTGTTTCTACTGCTTGCTATATCTCTAATAGAGTATTTTTGCGAGATAAATTGCATAAAACTTCATATGAGCTTCGTTTTGGTCATACCCCTAATATTTCTCACTTGAAGGTGTTTGGATGTCGATGTTTTATTCTTAAACATGGCAATCTTGATAAATTTGAATCTAGATCCTCAGATGGCATTTTTCTTGGATATGCAGCACACACTCAAGGTTATTGTGCACTCATCTTAGAAGCTAACAAAATTGTTGAGACCTGCGAGGTCATTTTTGATGAGGCTAGTCCTAATACTAGACCCGATAATATAGGCATACAGATAACTGATGCACTCGAAGACATCTTTTATGACTCTATGATGATGAAAGGGAGACCCTGATTCACACTTTGACACATGTATCTACACCGATAGAGTCTACAGCTAATGGCTCTGCTCCTACCTCTCATGAGGTAGAGGCCACTATTGCTACACCTATGTCACTATTGACCCCACAGGCTCCTCTGCATATTCAATGACGTCATCCCCCCTGAATAAATGATTGATGAGTTGAATACGAGAGTTTTTTTGCAACAAGTATAACTCCAACGCCTCATATGCTTATGCTGCTTTCGTTTCCTCTTTTGAACACCATCTGCACCGGTGCCAAGTCCACGGGGGTTACTTGCACTAGAGTTACTTGCACAGATGAAGCAAAGTCATGGTGCATCTACATCTCGTACTCTGTTGACAACGGTGAAGTCGACATACAGCCGAGGCGGCAAGGGCAAACCGAAGAAGATTGATGATGAGAACACCTACTTACTGTTGTCCCAGAAATTGATGCTAGGTGAGCCATTGGTCATCCCAAAAGAGCGCATCCTAATGCTAGGACTAGCTTGCCAGATATTGCATATATATTACATGGAACAGGCTAACAAGCCAGAGAACAACGGCGCTTGGGTGTCATCGTCATGTTTCGGCTACATCATTTGCAGCAGGATATTCATAAATGTGTCCTCACAGTGATCATCAAGGATTTATTCTTTCTCTTCACACCCGACGCCCTCAACACCTCACTCATTCGATGCTAGACACTATAAGTGTGTACAATCATGGTCTACGTTTATTTAATATCTATGAATGTCATATATAACTCATTGCTGTTGTGTGTGTATATACATGGTGACTGAAGCTAGATTAAAGAAATCACCGGTTGGTTTTTTCGACCCACGCTTGGTCTCCATGGATACCATCAAGGAGGATGCATCCTTCGTCCAAAATTACATAACGATGGCATTGGTGGCTCACCGCAATAAGGAATTCATACTTATGCTCTACAACTAAGAGTAAATGCTGCACTAGTGGCTATACTTGTTGATTTGTACTTTATAAGCAACACGAACTTAAATTTAATGGCCATGACGACATATTTGTATATGTTCCACTGGATTCTAATTGTAATTATACCAAAATAGAACAAGGTAATATACCTTGATTCCCTAAGGAGGAATAGAACCGACTACACAATTATCGAACGATTAATCGACAAGTAAACATATTTCTTCCATAGATAACTCCATTGTAATATTTCCTTCCTTCCCAATGACTAAGGCTAACTTTCTTGGAATCATGTAAGTCATTCGTCACGTACGTTGTAGAGGTACAGAAATCCAAGGGAGGGATCGACACCTGCGACACAACCTAGATTTCTTGGTATGCACTAGTACACATTAATCCTATATAACACTTCTTAGTAATGCCTCTCGAATTAACAAATTCTATTTTTATAGTGCCACTAGCAGCCACCGGGCAACACCTTCGGATTCTATGTTTGCCACAACATGCAACTACTCGTCGATTCTGGAAAGAACTATGATACTCAGGTTTTGTCAATCTTGTGATAATTATTTTATAATTATCAATTTATATATGTATGCATGACATTGATTTTTCTACCGATAGGTTGCATCCATCCCTATAACTCTGTTTAAACAGGCTGACCTCAAACATATTCGAGGACAGTATGTGTACTTCTTGATGTCTAGAGTCATAAAACAAGATGGAGAGTTCCACAGTATAGAATGAATTTTATTGGGATAAGATTGAGCTTAATTACTCATGTGTGTATTTGTTTAAAGCTGGATAATTCATTTCAGTTAATTGATTTGTGAAATAGATATTCTTGTTTCTGAAATGAATGAATATGAATTAGATGTTCATATACTGTGTTGATCTGCTTATTTCAGATGGCATGGCTAGCAATTTCTGAGGCTAGCCAATAAACATAAATAGGTTTAGAAATAGAAAGGAATATCACAGATAGTTATTAACATATAACCGTCAATGATAATTGACAATCACAGATAATTTTTGGAACAAACCGTTTGTGATATGATTTCATCTACAAACCGTCTATGTAGTTGAAACCATCTATGATATATCACATATTACAGATAGTTTGTACTGAAAACCATCTGTGATTGTCAACTATCACAGACGGTTTTTAGTAAATATCATCTGTAGTAGCCTGCGTCACAGATGGTTTGAAAGTCATTTGTGATGACCTCATGTTATTACTAACTCATAAACTTAGACGGCTTACGAAACTGTCTATAATGACGTTTTTGAACTATTATGATGACATTTTTTTACAGTAATGGGTACACCTTTCAGCCTTGTTGCAACGAAAACAAACACCTGTGTCCTGTCTCTGTCATGTGGTGAATAGACATGGACACACACACATGCTTCTACGATGAGTCCGTACGTAATACCGCTGTTCACACACGGATATCTTACTTCTAATCGTCAGATCATGACCATTGGAGCGATCAGAGAATCGAGGAATCGGGCTTCCGCGAGGCTTCCTCCCCACCTTCAAGGGAGGAATGCGCCATTTTCGCTGTCGAGTATGGGGTCCAAGTTAATGACGGCGATGTCTTCACTAATTGGAGGCTCCACTACGATGCCGGGAGCGCAGTAGCTTGTCACTGTGCAGTAGGCTAGCAAGTAGCTAGTCAATTTCCTACGGCATCTGCTGAACATTCGAGACAAACAAATGAGGACACTGCTGCTTGCTCGATGACTTTGATGAGCAGTGGGAAGAACACCACCCCTGGAGCCTATAAATAGAGACCATCTCCCACACATGGAAGGCAACTAAGCTGAAGAACACATCCAGCTAGCTAGATAGCCCTCCTCTCTTGCAACAAAACACACACCATGTTTCGCGCCAAGACCGCCAAGGCCCCTCCCGCCAACGGTGAGGTGACGGTCGAAAAGGTCGACAAGATTACGTTCGTCCACAACGAGGTCACCAGACCGGTGATAAAGAAGCCCAAGAACCAGCTGCCTTCAGAAAAAGACTTCAGCGACTACATCGCGAGGAAGAAGGGGGAATTTCATCGTTGAGGGTAGTTTAGTTGATTCAAACCGAGAAGACAGAACGCCAAGACCGATGCTCATAGTCATGTAGTATTCACTCTACGCAATCGTATTATGTGGACCTACCTACTGCGCGCATACGTGGAATTAGATGACACCTATAAGGCTGCTGTTAGTTACACATGAAACACATATATGTATCATGTGAGCTGCTTTTCTATAATATATAACTTGATATTATTGACTACATGTGTGTGATGTACCTATCTTCTTGAAGTCTCTTCTTTACGGGTTATCTAAAATTCTGAAAGACCTGAAACTGGCCGGGCCAACAAAAGTTCAGTTCCGCAGACAGGGATTCACATTCACGCGTAGTCGCAGCTTTTGTTTTTGTTTTTCTGGGTGGGTTGGTGACCTGTTTCCCAAAGCAGGAATTAGCACTTTGGACAAATTCTGCGAGCTCTTTTGGACTTTTTATTAAGCAAGTAGCTTCCTGTCCTTCGCTGATTGATAATGATATATACGTAGGCCCTTATCGTACATGGTACTGATCTGGAACTTATAAATTATATTTGGCTCTAAGGATATTCTAGGATTTCTTGAATGTGGGACGATTCAGAAAATGTTACAGCCATTCAAGCAAAACTACAGTAGTCATACTAGAAAGTTGAATTTTTACAATTTTATCATGGGAATAGCTGCTGAAATGCGTGACAGCTGCGTTTCTACAATTGCTGATAGATTGCTGGAATGTTTCAGTAGTAGTTCATAGGATGTCAATAGTAATCAGAGAAGGTGAATGATTGTAATCAGTAGCGGAAGTTTCTCATATAATCTACTATATTCTGACTGTATAACGTGTCACATAGCAAAAATAAAAAACAGCAAAAACAAAGGGAAATTTTTAGTGCTGTAGCTGCAGTATTTATTACTGTATCAATTAGAAACGGAGGCATTGCTTTGCCTGTTTGACGCTGCGTGCGTTCGGAAGAAGCGTGCCAAAAAACATTAGAGACGTCTGGACATGAAGGAGCACCACTTGCCTCTTCACCTGAACGTGACGCAAAGAAAAACAATGACTCAGCTGCTTCTCTCGCGTACAGGCGGCCAGACGAGCTGTCCCATCGTGTATCACGATTCACGGAGGGAGAGAGGAGAACACATTCATGTTCGCCTGATCTGTTCTCCACGCGCAGGTGCCGAGGACGGAGCGACGTCCGTGCGCTCGCGTGAGACCGCGCAGACCATTGACAACGTGCTCCGCGACGGACGACTCAAATCACGCGTGACCTCGTGATGACGCACGCCGGCCGAGGTCGAAGCAACTCCGCGCAAAGTTGAGATTTTTTAAATAATCTTTTTTATTGAAAAATATAAAATTATACTTACGTTTATAGTCGTCCAACAGTCACACGACAGATGCTGATGTCTAACCGTTCAGCGACAACACCTGTCGTCTAACGGTTCGGCGACTACAGCCCAAAGTAAATATACTTTTTATTTGGATGTGATATTGGACAACGTTTGTTGATGGTTTTATTAAACTATAAAGGAGTGCTATATGATAGTTCGGAATATTTTAGTTAGTACGTTGTATGTTATATGGCAAAGAAGTAAGTGTTTGAGATCTTAATTTATAAATAAATATAGTAGAGTTTGAGTATCAATTTTGTTGTTATGGTTCGGAATTCTTGGATGAAAAAATATAATACATACAAATCGTGTTGTACAGTGTGAATACGTCAAAACATATAAGAGTGATGAAATGTTCTGACCAAACATAAGTTGGGAGACAAGGAACGTGTAATATATTGGAGTCTGTGAACCGACGCGCATACGATGTGGTTATATGGCATAGTGCTTCTAGTAATTGCTTAAGTAAAGACCGATACTACTACGGTACACTATGACAGAAGCATTGGACTAATGCCAGTATACATGTATGTGCATAAAGGAATAACATGGCCAGTAGGGGGTTGCTACGGAATGCCTTGAGCTACTATGGAATGCCCGTCACCCTTGCTTTGACCATTAGTTCGCACATTCTCTCCCTCTCCTCCTCTCAAGCCTTGCGCTCCCTACGCTTGCATGCCTTAAGATGAGTCTGTGTCTCCCACCGGACACAGTCATTGCGCTCTTTGTCGCGATGGCGCTCCTCCATTCTCTCACGGTAGGTCTTGGCGTCCCACTCCTTGCAGTCAAAACGCCATTGGTTATGCGAGTGGATCGCTCGGTCAATCCAACTGCGGTAGACACATAGCAGATCTGGAGACTATGGGTAGACAAGAGAGGATGTTAGTGCGCAGTTGCGGAGAGAAATGTAATGGGAATAAGTTATAGCAGGTCCTTACGGGCTGTTGATAGCGGCTCGTGTCCCAATGGCGATCAGGATACTCCCGTGCGTAGTTTGCGCAACCCCAATAGTGCATGCCAAGACTGAGCTGCTGCTTCGACTTGAAGAACTTGCATCTATCCCTGCACTAACAGAGGGGTGGCGTCTCCCCCTCAGACGGTTCTTGCGGTGAGTGATCGGTTGGAATATTAAGGTAGGGGTTGCTGCTACGAAGGACGTCGTTGCAAGGAGGTGTCCTTCTGGCACGTTCCTTTTGTTTGTCGTGGGCTGTAGCAACCCTTATGAGCCTGCAGATCTCATCCTACTAGTTCTCTATTTGAGCAAGGTATTGTTGTAGTCACGACATAGGAGTACCCCATTGGGGCAGTACTTAAGAAGTGATGCGGATCGGCAGACGCGGTCAAAGTGTAATTCGGTTGAAGCAAAGTTGGCATCTACGATGCGTTGGGCCTAGTGAGGAACCATACTACAGCCTTGCATCGCATCGCTACACAAATCTGCGTCATTAGGTCACGTCGTAGCTCAAAGTTGCCTCCTTAGGTCACGTCCTCCGCAAAGCTGGCTCGTTGAGTTACGTTCTGCGTAAAATTGGCTCATTGGGTCACATCACAGCACAAAGTTGCTTGGTCGGGTCACATCCTGTACAAAGCCAAGTTGTTAAGTCATATCGCTGCGAAAAGCTGCCTCGTTAATTAGGTCATATCGGTGCGAAAAGCTGCCTCATTTGGAGAGGGAGGCCACATTCCACTCTGATGATGGAGGCGACGTGGCCACTCTGTAAGCTAAAATATGACCCACTGCGTGAGAAAAGCATGATGCATCTCTCTGCGGGCTATAAAATGCACACTCATCTCTTAGAAGTAGGACCACTTGACCCTGCGAACTGTAGGACAAAGAAGGTTATCCGTTCTATAATAATATACCATGGCAGACGGTGGGAACCTGTCCAACTGGGGTTCAAAAAAAGAGCTCAACAGCACCGCAAAGAAGTGAAACATTAACACTGGAAAAGAGCTCGACTGCTAAATGACATCGTAATCACCGTCTGCAGTAATTCAAGCACAACAGCTGGCAGCACGCGAGTTACTCTTGTAGTAGTAAAGAAAACATGAAACTGAAGTTTCGGACCTTTCGGCTACTTTTCATGCGTATCTGATAGATATTGCTGGGGTTCGAACTTCACTAAGAATATAAGATTAGAAAGATGCAGACATGCGATGAATTAGTTAGTCGTGTTTTAAACGAAACCTATAGAACTTTTTGATTAATTAATTAATTCCACCTACCTACCATGAAGCTCGCTAGTTGGATTCCCTTGTTCTGCCAATTGGCGCCAACGGTTTGCCTGTAGTCATCTACTGTATTGTTGGTGATGTGTTGCTTTTGGCAATTGTCTGACGAACTTTGTCACGATAAACGGATTACTACTATAAAAACTTAATACTAGACATCATATCACATACAGTTACATAAAACTGTCAATATTAAATATAATATAGAACCGAATAAACAACAGATAGAGATGGACAACACACCATGTTTGGCGCCAAGACCGCCAAGGCCCCTCCCGCCAAGACCGATGCTCATAGTCATGTAGTATTCACTCTACGCAATCGTATTATGTGGACCTACCTACTGCGCGCATACGTGGAATTAGATGACACCTATAAGGCTGCTGTTAGTTACACATGAAACACATATATGTATCATGTGAGCTGCTTTTCTATAATATATAACTTGATATTATTGACTACATGTGTGTGATGTACCTATCTTCTTGAAGTCTCTTCTTTACGGGTTATCTGAAATTCTGAAAGACCTGAAATTGGCCTGGCCAACAAAAGTTCAGTTCCGCAGACAGGGATTCACATTCACGCATAGTCGCATCGATTTCGATCTTGCATGAAATGCACGGGATTTTGTTTTTGTTTTTCTGGGTGGGGTGGTGACCTGTTTCCCAAAGCAGGAATTAGGACTTCGGACAAATTCTGCGAGCTCTTTTGGATTATTTATTAAGCAAGTAGCTTCCTGTCCTTTGCTGATTGATAATGATATATATGTAGGCCCTTATCGTACATGGTACTGATCTGGAACTTATAAATTATCTTAATTTTGCTCTAAGGATATTCTAGGATTTCTTGAATGTGGGGCGGTTCAGAAAATGTTGCAACCATTCAAGCAAAACTACAGTAGTCATACTAGAAAGTTGAATTTTTACAATTTTATCATGGGAATATAGCTACTGAAATGTGTGACAGTTGCGTTTGTACGATTGCTGATGGATTGCTGGAATGTTGCAGTAGCAGTTATTATAGACAAAAGCTGCACTACTATATAACTAAAATTTGTATGTTAATTCATCCCCATAACATGTTTTCTATGTGAAAATATTTTTCCGCCACGCACCAGGTGGCATGCATTTGAGGCTAACCTCTATACAGGTGTAAAAAAATGTAAATAATAATCTGAATCATAAAGTGAAAAGAATGAAATATATACTTGACAAACTGCAAGAACTTAGAGCAGCCGCAACGCTTCCTTTGCAAGGCTGGCTCTGACAGGTTCTGCTTTGGATTCATGCAATCAAGGATGTAGCATGCAACGTGCTACACATTTCCTTTTGAGAGCTTAAGGATTAAGACATTAATTAATTGGTTTAGTTTATTATTTGCGGCAGCAGCACAGGAGCAAGTTGTTTGTAACGTGCACAAAAAGAAGCATCGAAAGTTCTGGTATTTTACTTTTCATGCATATCTGACGGATGCAGGTTCGATCGATTTCTAGTGATATTTTGAGCACGCAACTAGTAATTAGCTACTCGTGTTCTATTGCTAACCACAAAATGTTTTGATTAATTAATCTACCGATTAGAAAAGCCGGGGTTCCACTAAGCTCCAGTTGCACTTGCTGGATTCCCTTAGCTTTGCTTTTGCAGCCAACTGTACCGTTGGTGATGTGTAGTTTTGCCGATGGCATGGCAAAAGGTCAGCACGACATGTTCATCACCATTGTGACTGCTATCATGCGTGTATTTCTCATATGCTTTAAGATAACCGATAACCTTCTTTATGATCACTATTTTCAGGTCTTCAAATTACTCTATAATCGAGGCAATTAAAAGGAACTTTAAGGGGTTAGCTCGGAGGAATTTCTTCACTATGAATGTCGTAGCGGTGGCCCCCACCTAGGCCCAGCAGGCCTGTTAGGAGGTTATAAGAACCAGAGTAACATGTGTAATGACATAAGTGCCCCTAATGGGGAGGTACGGAAGTAGGGGCATAACTGTAAAAGCATACTCCATGTGAATATATGTATCAGGATGAGGGGGAGGCTGAGGCAGAACACTCCCACCTCTCCACTACCATCTCTCTCTGTTTGGCCTGTAGCCACAACAGTTGGCGCCGTCCGTGGGGAGGACAAGAACAAGCCTGAAGACCGAAGAAGAAGGATGGCACCGAAAAAAGCTTCATCGGCAGCGGCGAAAGGAAAGAAGACGGCTGGGTCGGAGCGGCGCGGGAACACCAGGGCTTCGGCATCGACCGCCGAAGAAGCCGGCGGCGTAGGCGCCGTGGTCGCGGTGTCGACGCTCGCGCTACAACGACCGACCCGCCGCGCCTACAACGACATCTAACCCCGTCGCTGCATCGCAACGACCCCCCCGTCCTCGTCGGCAGCGATCCGACGGCGGGGTAGCCGCAACGGCATCCGGCGGATCCGAGATCGTGCGGCGAGGGTCCTCGCACCGACCGTCCGCTGGTGTTCCGCGGCCCGACAAAGACTGCGGTGGAAGGCGCCTACTAGCAGCCCTCAACGCGTTCCGGCGGGAACTAGGGACCTTCGCGAGCCGTTCGAGATATACAAGAGGCTCGGACCAGCAGGATCGCGCCGAGAGTCGCGCCCGAGCCCACGCCGGAGAGGACGAACAGTCGCGAAGCCCCCGCGTCTAGCCGCGTGCCGCTGAGACGCGTAGATCCGGAGTCCCCACTTTCGGCGGGGCTGCAGCAGGCGGCGTGGCCCGAAGACTTCAAGTTCCCTGGCGTCACCGACCCGTACAAAGGCGACACGGATCCTCACGAGTTCGTGCGCGTGTACGAAACCGCGATCGAGGCCGCGGGCGGAGACGACACCACGAAGGCAAAGGGACTCCCCCTCGCGCTGCAAGGAGTGGCGCTCTCTTGGTTTTTTACCATAGAGCCCGGCTCCATCTACGCGTGGGAGCAGCTCCGCGACCGCCTTCACAACAACTTCCAAGGACACTACGTCGAGCGAGTCGATGCGGACCAACCCTTCGCCGTGAAGCAAAGACCCTCGGAGAAGCTCCGGGACTACTTCAAGCGCTTCGCCAAGACCCGATGCCAAGTAAAAGACGTTAATGAAACCACCGTCGTTAATGCAGCCATACAGGGCCTTCGTCCGGGCCCGATGGCCGAGTACAACGCGCGGAGGCCAATCAAGACAGTCGCCAAGCTCTTCGACAAAATGGACGAGTATGCGCGGGCGGAGGAAGATGCGCGAAGACGCAGCATTACCGCCCTCGGCCTCGCCCATGAGGAGCGCCCCCCGTGCGAAGGGGGGGCGGGTGCTCCTCCTCGGCGGGGCGCAGCCAGAGCCCCGGGAGGCCCTTCCGAGGCAGCGCTACCGGGTACAGAAGGCTCTTCAAGGAGCGGGCATAAGCCTCGGCGCCGCCAACAGAGTCACAAAGGCCCATCACGTCCTCGACACCGAGAGCACACGCCAAGGACCCGACCCCGCCTCATGGAGGGGAGACCGGGGATCGGAAGGCGGACTTGATTGCGGCGGCCAACCCCACGCAGAACAAGAGCTCCTACACTATGGCAAGTGGTGCGAGGTACACGGCTACGGTGATCACTACACAAGGGCATGCGCTGCAGTTATGGAGTTGCGGAGGGTGATGGCCGGGTCTCGGGCTCCGCCCCCAACGGAGGGCGCGCAGCATCGCACCGTCAACGTCATCACCGAGGCTCCTCCTCAAAAGCCCCGGGAGCAACGCAACTATGGATGCCGCCCGCAACATCACCTTCGACTTGAACGACGCCAGGTGTGGAGTACCTCACCAAGACCCTCTAGTCATCCAGCCCACATAGCACGCCGTGACGCCGCGCTTCCTTGTCGACGGGGAAGCTCCACAAATATCTTGTTCGCAGAGGCCCTCGACCGTATGGGGGTCCCCCGAAGCCGGATAGACCAGCCAGGAGCTCCACTTCAAGGCTTCGGGGGTCAACCGCTGCAGGCCTTGGGGCACGTGTCCCTCCCGGTCACTTTCCGTCAGGAGGGCAACAAGGGTAACATCCAGACCGAGCATGTCATCTTCGACGTCGTAGATATCCCACATCCCTACAACGCCATACTGGGCCGACCCGCCATCAACTCTTTCGAGGCGATCCCACACTACGCGTTTTTGTGTGTGAAGCTCCGCCCGTGAGGGTGTTATCACCGCTGCGATCGGGACTGGCCGACGTGCCGAGGTCGGCAGCCGCGCTCCGCATCGCCCGGTGCATGCCCTCTCCGGCACGCTCGGCGAGGGGCCCTCCGCCCCCGGGTGGACGCCAAGCCTCGGCCCAGGGCGAGTCAAGAAGGTGCCGCTCGAGCGGAGGGGCGCTTGTGTCCATCGGCGAGGGCTCCCACCGGGTCGAACGGGATCTGCTCCGAGTGCTTGAACAACGTTGACATTTTCGCATGGTCCCCGAGGACATCAAGGGCGAGACCGAGCGATGTCGAGCATCGCTGGCGGTCCGCCCGACGCCAAGCCGGTCCAAGAAAAGACTTCGGCGATGTCGATGGATCGGCAGCAAAGGCCAAAACAGCAGGTGGCGAAGCTTCTTGCGCGGGGTCATCCGCGAGGTCCACCATCCGAGTGGCTCGCTAACCCGTGCTAGTCAAAAGGCAGCGGGCTCGGCGTATGTGCATCGACTTCACGGCACTCAACAAGGCGTGTGCGGCGGACAATTACCCTTGCCGCGCATCGATCACCGGTCGACGCCATCGCTGGTGCGAACTCATGAGTTTCTGGACGCCTATTCCGCTACCACCGGTATACACGGCCAAGACGACGAGGAGAAGACCGGTTTCATCACACCACTTGGGACGCTCGCGCCGTCCGAATGCCCTTTGGCTTGAAGAACGCAGCGCTACCTTCACCCGCCTCGTCGCTATTGCCCCGCCGCCCGGCTCGGGAGGAACGCCGAAGCTTATGTCGATGACGTGGTGGTCAAAACTCGCAGCTTGCTCGCATGGCCGAGACCTCCAGAGACCTTCGACAACCTCCGAAGGCGGACATCAAGCTCAAC
The DNA here is from genome assembly GCA_036346575.1 of Dendrocalamus sinicus. Taxonomy (NCBI): domain Eukaryota; kingdom Viridiplantae; phylum Streptophyta; class Magnoliopsida; order Poales; family Poaceae; genus Dendrocalamus; species Dendrocalamus sinicus. Next base: position 2,884 of record JAYEVI010000038.1, on the reverse strand, counting down.
CCGACAAATGTGTCTTGAGTGCAAAGGCGGCAAGCTCCTAGGTTTCCTCGTGTCCGGACGGGGCATCCAGGCGAACCCCGACAAAGTAGACGCCATCCTGGGTATGGAGCCGCCCAAGACAACGAGGGAGGTCCAGAGGCTGGCGGGCCGCATGGCAGCACTAAGCCGCTTCCTATCCAGGGCGGCGGGGCTTGCCATTTTTCAAGACGCTCCGCGGGTGCGATGGATTTCATTGGGACGGAGATTGCGCGAAGGCCTTCAACGAGCTCAAGGAGCACCTGGCCAGCCTACCCACGCTGGTTGCCCCAGCACCAGAGGCTCCCCTCCTGCTCTATCTGGCCGCGTCAGCCACTGCGGTCAGCGCCGTCCTTGTCTTAAAGGAAGGCGCCATGCAGCGGCCCGTCTACTTTGTCTCCGAAGCCCTCCAAGGCGCCAAGACAAGATACACGGAGCTTGAGAAGCTCGCCTACGCACTGGTCATGGCCTCCAGGAAGCTTCGGCATTATTTTCTGGCCCACCCGATCATAGTGCCTTCCTCATTCCCCCTGGCAGAGATGCTACACAACAAAGAGTCCACAGGGCGCATCGGCAAATGGGCTGCCGAGCTCGCTCCCTTCTCCTTGACGTATGCTTCGCGAACGGCAATTAAATCCCAAGTCCTTGCGGATTTTCTCGCCGAATGGACCCCGCCGGCCCAACCCGTCTGGACGCTCACAATCGACGGAGCTTCGACGGCGTTACGCGCGCGACGCATAGGTGCGGTGATCGCACGCCCGGCGACAGCGTTGCTATACTCGGCGCGCCTTGCCTTCCCGCCACCAACAACACGGCTGAATACGAGGCACCGCTTTGGCCCGGCGGCTCAAGGCGCCGGCGCGAGACGGGTGCTAGTCCGCACCGACTCGCGCTTGGTGGCTGGTCATGTGGACAAGTCATATCAAGCCAAGGACCCTGAGTTGGCCAAGTACCTCGCGGCGGTGAGGGCGAGGGAAAGGCACTTTTTGGGCATCACTGTCAAGACCATCCCCCGCGCGGAGAACGAGCAGGCCGACGCCCTCGCTAAGGTGTCCGGGACGCGGCACTCGCCCACCGCATTGACCGCCTCGTGTGATTGGCGAGAGCCCATCTTCAATTTCTTGCAAGGCATCGCCGAGCCCGAGGACCCCGCCGAGCTTCGGCGCTTGCAGCACCGCGCAAGGTCCTTCCAGGTGTTCGAAGGGATACTCTACAAGAGAGGGGTTTGCGCACCGCTCCTGCACTGCCTCTCGACTGAGGGGAAAGGAGCTCCTTGCGGAGATCCACGCGGCGTGTGCGGATCCCACCGCACCGAGGTCATTAGTCGGCAAGGCGTTCGCAAGGCTTCATCGCCAACCGCCATCACCGATGCCCGTCGACCTCGCCGTTGGTGCCGATGGATGGCACGCATCATCCGCAGGCCCCCGACGAGCCTCAACCCCATTCCCCCGGTGTGGCCACTGGCACGCTGGGGCCTCGACATAGTAGGACCACTTGCCCGAGCTCCAGGGGACCTCCGGTTCGTGGTAGTCGCGCTGGAGTATTTCTCCAGATGGCCGAAAGCGGTCGCCCTGGCCAAAGTAACTTCTGCGGCCATACAGCGCTTCCTCTGGCAAAACATCATATGTCGCTTCGGCGTGCCCCGGGAGCTCACGGTTGACAATGGCCTGCAGTTCGACGCCACCCTCTTCAAAGACTATTGTGACAACATGGGCATCACCCTCCGATTCACCTCAGTAGGGCATCCCCAGTCCAACAGGGCGGTCGAACGGGCGAACGGCGCCATCTCCGCTGCCATCAAAAAGCGCCTGGTCGGATTGCCGAAGGGCAAGTGGCCAAGCGAGCTTCATAGCGTTCTTTGGTCGCTTCGCACAACGGTAACGCGCCCGATGGGATTCACGCCGTTCAAGCTCCTTGTTGGTGACGAAGCGGTGACGCCCGAGGAAATCAAGGCCGGCTCGCAGAGGGTCCTCGTCCAAGCACTCGGAGAGGAGCGCCGTGTGTCCTTGGACCTCCTCGACGGGATACGGGCAGATGCAGCCCACCATGTCGAGAAGTATGCGCGGCAGACAATGCGTACTCGGGACCGCTCTATATGCCCGCGGGGGTTCAAGCCTGGGGATCTCGTTCTCAGAGTGGCGCTCCAGGCGGAGACCGTTGGCAAGCTGGAATCCAAGTGGGAAGGCCCGTACATCGTGATGGAGGCATTGCCGAAGGGAGCGTACCGCCTCACCACGCTCGAAGGACAAGCCCTCCGGCACACATGGAACGCGGACGGTTGCGCGATAGTACGCCTAGAAGCGGGGCAGCAAGCGAGAGCCACCACCCTTTGTCGTACGATGCTCGCCCGCGCAAATGGGAGTTCAATAAAGATTGCTGTTCCCAGAGCATTGTCTGTCCGCGCTGAGCAGAACAAAGTCTACGGACTTTAAATAAGACGTAGCGTCGAGGTCCGCCTCCGCACGCACCAGTCCACGAACTTTAAATAAGACGTAGCGTTGAGGTCCGCCTCCGCACGCGCGAGTCTCCGGACTATAAAGGAAGTCGTAGCGTCGAGGTCCGCCTCGCACGCACGCACGGACTTTAAATAAGACGTAGCGCCGAGGTCCGCCTCGCACGCACCAGTTTTAAATAAGACGTAGCGTTGAGGTCCGCCTCGCACGCGCGAGTCTCCGGACTATAAAGGAAGTCGTAGCGCCGAGGTCCGCCTCGCACGCACTCACCCACGGACTTTAAATAAGACGTAGCATTGAGGTCCGCCTCCACACGCGCGAGTCTCCGGACTATAAAGGAAGTCGAAGCGCCGAGGTCCGCCTCGCACGCACTCCGCCACGGACTTTAAATAAGACGTAGCGTCGAGGTCCGCCTC
>JAYEVI010000037.1:0-96904 GCA_036346575.1 Dendrocalamus sinicus | reverse complement strand
CCATTTTTAATGGTTTTGTCTTCTAATTTTTACTTAGAGAAATCAAAGTTAACTCAAATGATCTAGTTTCTATAAACCATTTTTACTATTTATCAGCCACTACTTTACATTTTCACGTGTTGTAACACACTTTATATTTTATTATATCATAATTCCATCAGCTGTATTGCACTCAGCAAAAAACCAATAGTCATAAGTCAATACGAACGCCCTAACTTTTATCAGTAACTACTATTCATCAACCACAGCCAAAAGTCATAAGTAAAAAAACCAATATAAACGGGCTCATGGGGGGTGAAGACCAGCACCTCCCATTGTACGTCCATGCATTGACGCAATGGAGAGCTAGCTAGCTAATATACACACTACTACTTAATACTATCTCCTCTTGTAATCTTGCTTCAGTCATAAAAGAGTGCTATTTTTAGAATGCGTGTAGTCAAATTCTATATATTTTGATCAAACATATTGTTTAAAACGTTTGTCTTGGATATAAGAAAATGATACGAGTGAATTTGCCATAAAATAATTTCATAATATTAAACTTTTATAACTTCATCTTAATACACAATAAGATAATTTGGTGATCAAATGAACATATTGTTGACTTTAAAAAAATCAAGAACATCACTCTTTTGTGATCGGAGCGAAAATATAAATGATACCAATGGAAAATGCGTAGAGTCAAACTCTCTCATATTTTACCAAGAACATCTTTATCAATATTAAGATTAATCGTTCCCGTTCGTTCGCCTAGCACTGCTATTGCAGAGAAGATTTGTATAAAAAATACTTTCGTTAAAAAAAATTATAATTTCATTACAGTTTATACTTTTAAATATTTACATTTGGTACATATGTTGTAACAAAGCATAATGGCCAAATACTCATGCATTTTGGAGACTAAGAAAACCCGAAAACATCGACAATTTTATTTTACTGGAGATAATTAATGATGTAAGAGCCTAATCCATATTCTGTACACAAGCTAGCTAGCTAGCTAATTAAGCTTGCATTGCATGTCGTATCGATTGACCTTAGCACATCGTTGCTCGTGCGCTACGCAATCCCTGCCCAAATATATTAGTACGAGTTTTCTGATATGTTGAAACCGTCGTGAACAAAAAATGATTGGAGGGGAAGGGCATGCGAAGTGGCTGGTTTTTCCTATACAAGTCGAAAAATTTTGGACCATTAGATCAAATTCAGAATCAGACACACATCTCAAAGCTAATGGCGGGAGTATGCGGAAATTGACTTTAGGTGGTGATCGGTTCGGCTGAAAAGCCCGTGGCTTATGGCTGAAAACATCAGAATCGGGCTGAAAAAAGCACATGGTGAGAGACTTATTTAGCATAATTAAATTTAAAAAAATTTAAAAATAAAAAAAATATGTTAGCCCATTACGTATAATACAAACAAATACGGGAAAAAAAGAACCGGCAAAAAAGCTCAACAAAAAGCCAAAAGTTCAGAAAAAGACGAAACTTATGAATAGTAAAAAATAAGCCGGAAGCCAGAAGCCGAAGCCGAGTTGATCAGGGGAGCTCACCGTCACAAAAGAATATCTTAAACAAATTTTCAATGAATTGATTGAAAATTAAATATGCAGCACTTCAAAAGCGCAAAATTAATATTTGTGTACACGACAATAATAATACATTAAGAAAACGTCAAACTCGATCATGCGCTTGTACGTACGTGCGGTGTGTCTGTGCAATTCACCTGCACGATTTACACGTACTTATTCTCTTTTCTCTTTGCATGACAATTACGTACGAGACGTAGGCGACGCCGTGCCCGCAGAACCTGGAGACGGCGCAGTCGGTGGCCGGCAAAGATGTCTCCGGAGTCCGGAGAGGTAGCTCTGCGCCATGACCGGCATCTGGGCCCTGACGTCCAGCCTGTTGACGTAGTCGGAGCGGTACGTCTGGCCGAGCACGCCGGGGAAAATTGCACATGTACCCTATAGTTAGTAGGCATTTGTAAATTTACCCTACACTTAAGTGGCCTTATAATTTTGCCCTATACTTGACATGCCCCCTTATTTTTTTGCCCCATTGCCCATTTAGCTCCTATTTTAATTTCGTTTTTCATTTTTTTGGGGCAGGAAAAATGCAGTAAAAAATATTTTTCCACAGGCCGAGCAAAGAGAATGTTTTAGGCATTTAATGGACAACTTTGTAAAACAAAATTTTACATCCCCAAAAAATGAAAAACGAAATTAAAATAGGAGCTAAATGGGCAATAGGGCAAAATAATAAGAGGGCATGCCAAGTATAGGGCAAAATTACAAGGCTACTTAAGTGTAGGGCAAATTTACAAGTGACTATTAACTATGGGGTACATGTGCAATTTTCCCGAGCACGCCGTGCACGTCGCCGGTGAGGAAGTGTAACCTGAATCCCCAGGTCGAGGTGCGCCAGGCTGCCGTCACTCTTACAGAAAACTTAATACTAAACACCATGTTACACATGGTTCTCTAAAACTGTCAGTATTAAATATAAGTACAGATGATTTTAGTTTAGATACCATATATATTGCTACCAGTGATAAAAACCGTCTGTGAAGAGCTAATATCATAGATAATTCATGGTAAAAACCGTCTGTGAAGTATTACTGATGGTTATTAACAAGAACCGTCTGTGATACTTCATAGACGGTTTATATTACAAACTGTATGTGATAATTAAGTCATCACAGACGATTTTTATTAAAAAAAACCGTCAATAAGAATTCCACTACATTAATTGCGCGTAGACCCGTCGACCCTCCGTCTTAAATTTCAGATTTAGGTTGCTGCTTTGAGCTAGAGGCGGGGCTTTGAGGCGGCCATTTGGTGAAAGAATACTATTTAGTAAGAGTGATTGTAGATCCATTCATTTTTTGACTACCTATGATTAGTAATTTATTCATAATTGCGTTATAATTTAGATCTATAGGTTTTTGTGAAAGAAGAATTGAAGATGGTTTAGATCAAGCTAGCTTGATGTAGAGAGAAGATTATTTATATCTAGCATGTTTTAGGGTTTAGTCAATTCATAGTCTATTTCTACTTAATTCAATTTAAATAATTATTCTTGCTACATATAGCTATTTTCTTACAAAACATACGTAAAATCACTCATATTGTTATATGTGTAACGTAGGACCGAAGCTGGATGTACACTGGAAACCGTGTGAGTGAAGAGTACATTAATGGAATGTCTGCTTTTACAAAAGTTGTCAAGAAGGATATGTTGAATAAGGGGGTGGAATAAAGGGCTGTAAAAAAGCTCGAAGCTCGCGAGCTACTCGAGTTTGGCTTGCTCTAGGCTCGATTCGAGCTCGGTTCGAGCTTTAAACGAGCCGAACTCGAGCTTGATCTCGAGCTCGCGAGCTTCACCGAGCCGAACTCGAATAGTTCGCGAGCCCCGATTCGAGCTTAAATAGTAATACATATTAATTCTTATCGAGCTTACTCGAGCCGAACTCGAACTCGAGCTTGTCTTATTATTGAAAATTAGTGTGCATTTGAATTATTTTGATTGTTATCGAGTTTATTAGAGCCAAGCTCGAACTTAAATTTTTCTTATTTTTGAAAAATAGTGCATAATAAATCATTTTAATTGTTATCGAGCTTTAACGAGCCGAGCTCGAGCCTACTCGAGCTTAGGCCGAGCCGAGCTCGAGCCCAGTTCCAGGCTCGGACCCCAACTCGAGCTCGGCTCGAGCTTCTACCGAGCTCGAGCCTGGAAGGCCAAGCTCGCTCGAGCTCGGCTCGTTTACAGCCCTAGTGGAATATATGTACTATTTATGCATTGACTGCAAGAATCTAAAGATGTTTAAGAACTGAGCGTAGATTGAAACACACTTGATTAGAAGAGGATTTCAAAAAGGGGTATGCACGTTGGACCAGTCATGGTGAAGAGTAGATTACACAGGAAGGTAGTAATAGTGACATCGCCGATGAAGTCAATGATATGCCGCCGGATGATGTTGATTATGATTCTGATTCGGACTGCATGATGACAATCTGGATTAGATTCTTCGCGATGAAGAAGGGAATTGTAATGAGAGAGGGTATGTTAATTTCTAGGGCTTGATGGAGGACTTGTGTCGGGACCCCGGATTTCCGAACCCGGACTCTCTGTGTATTACAGTACTAGTCCCAGATCAAAGCTAGTGCACACAGTTAAACAGAAATGATTCATAACCAACAACGCATTATTACAATTATAAAAAGTACTGACCAACAGGTCTCATTATTACATTTGAGGTTTCAAGACCTCGCACCATCATAAAACACAGCGGAAGCAAAATAAATCCATCGGAGACCCATCAATACGCCACAGGCAATTGACTGGGGAAGCGCGACCTAGAACTCCTGGAATCCTTCGTCGAATCCACCCGCGAAGTAGTCGTAGTCTCTTTCTTGAGCTTCGTACTCCTCTGAGTATTATTTTTGAGTGCAGCATGTGAGTATATAAAGTACTCCGCAAGTCTTGGGAAAAATGCAATAGATTTAAGGCTTGACAAAGGAAGGCTATATGGTTCTTTTGCACAAAGCAATATTTTAAATTTCAATTACTACTAATATTTTTGAAAGCATCAATTTAATAAAGTAAATGTTTTAACAGAACTATCATTAACTTTACAGTGAAGGTTCCATCTACCAACACCAACTACTATTGATCAAGTTTAAAACTACGGGTTCCATCCACCCTCTCTGCCTCCAACTGCCAGGATACCCTCCAAGAGTTCCCTCCACTCTCGGAATACAAAAACTTTGATTTTAAAACCAAAACCAAAAATCTACCATGTGAATGCATTCCTTGCCCGCCCTTGACCGTGGGCACGGCTATTCGAATAGTTTGACACTTTGCAGAGGTTGTACAACTTTACCCCCAAGAGATAAATTATCTTAACAGTCACCACGCTTCCTTTGGCATGAGACACAGATAAATTATCACAAAGCCTTTACCTCACTCTAGACTAGCTAGACACCACCCGCTGAGGTTTCACCGCAGAAGGGTTAAATCTGCCCAATCCGAAGCCCCCTCTTGCGCCATATGAGTACAGTAAATCCCTGTTCCTCACTGTGAATAACCAGTAACTCCCTGGCACCCACTTTCCACTGGTGGTACCTAAACTAGACTATCATGAGTTAATCAGCTAGGTCGTACCTATATAGACTTAGGGTTGTACGGTAGTGCTCAGTCTGGACAAATACAAGCGTCGGTCCTTAGTTGACTAGGGTGGAACATACACTTTACAAGATCTCGTGCTTGCCGCACCAACACAAACCAACCATCCACCCTAATCTAAACCAATTTCCACGTTTTATTTTATTTTAAAAGATCAGTGGCAACTCCAATCATCACTAGACTTATAAACACAAGGTTATCACAACAAATCATAATTTCCCATTTTCAAGATTTCAAAGGTATTAAATAGCGTGACTAAGTATTATACTACCATTCTATTATTCACAAATAATTATAATACTCTCATTATTGAGACAAAGGAAATTTTAGGGTTACAAAGGTACATGGCATTCAATTTCAATTGAGGGTATAACAAAGTTGGATTAACTCATACCTTAAGATTTGAACTAAAGTTTTATGTAAATAGCAATGCACATAATTTAAAATAATTAAAACATTTCAAAATCATGGGTTCAAGATGATCAAAGGAGACTTGCCTTCTTGTGCGCTATTTGGTCCTTCTTGCTGCGGTTCGACAAACTCTTCGGCGACGTCGGATTTTATGCGCAAAAGACAAACGAACAAACAAATACAAATAAAATCACAAAAAGAATATAATATATATATACGGGAAGGAAGTTTATGATTTCATACGAATTTAGGAGAAAGATTCAGCGGATTTCATACGAGGGAGAACGAATATCTGGAAGATCGGTTGGGAAAAGAAATTACTGAGACAATATTTGGACCAACAAAAATAGAATGGATTTTATGGAGATTTTGTAAGATTTGAATTTAAATTTTGAAAGTGCATAGAAAATTTGGAATGGAACTGAGGCTTTGAAATTAAACTAGGTATTGGAATTTGAAATTTAAATTTTGAAATATCAAATAAATTTCAAATATTTGAAAGGATGGAAGAAATGGATAGTTTGGAATTTTTTATGAATTTAGAAATTTGAATGGGTTCAAACGGAGTTAAAATGAAGGAGAACGGGCTCCGGGAAATTTAAATTCAGAGAAAAAGAAAAAGATTGATTTTCTGGAATTATTTTTCTAAAGGAAATCTGGATTATGGCGTCAGCAGGGATTTATTTTTCAGCCGAATTGTTTTTCAATTGAAAATTCGGATTTACTGCGCCAGCATTACGTCAGCCATGGGGAAGGGCCGACTGACAGTGGGCCCCTGGTCCATGGACCGAGTCCATGGAGGGGAAGGACGGCCGAGGTGGCATGCCTGCCCGCGTGGCGCCGATGCGGCCGGGCGCATGGCGCCCACGTCAGCTCCGGCTGCTGACATGGCCAGGCCGGCGGCATGTGGCGTAGGAGGGAGAGGAGGGGTAGGGGAATGCGGTGGTGGGGACGGAATCGACCGAAGATGGCCGGAGTAGGGTCGACGGTGAAGAGGGGCGGTGGCGCAGCTCGGGTAGCGACGGAGAGGGCACTCCGGTGGCGGAAAGGCTCGGCCGAGCGGTCCCCGAGGTGCGCGCGAGCGTGGTGAGGATGGCGGTGGAGACGGCGAAACGCGGGAGGCTTCGGAGCGGCGGTAATTTCTCGCTGAAGCCGCGGCAGCGGAGACGGTGGCGCACGGCGTGGGGGCGGTGAGAGGCTTGGGAGGGAGAGCGGAGGTGGGGGCGGGGTTGTGTGGAAGGAGACGGAGCCGGAGGAGGGCTTAAATAGGGGAGGGGTAGGCCGGCGCTAATTCTTCGCCGGAGATGGCGCGGGGGCGGCGGTCACAGCGGAATTAATGGAGGGGCGGGGCACGGGGAGAGGCGGATTCGGGCGCGGGGATGGCGGGATCGGTCGGGGAGAGAAGGGAGAGGAAGAAGGAAGGGGATCCGGGCGACCGAGGGGGCGGCGGAAATGGCGGCGGTGAAGGCGCGACCGAGCGGGAGGAAAAGACGGCGCGGGGAGGGGATGGCCTGACAGGCGGGCCCGGCCTGTCAGCGGGGCTGAGAGGGGGAAGGAGCGGCGGCGGAGATGTTGCCACGCGGCCAGGGGACGGATCGGGCGGCGGGTGCGGTTAAGTGGGAGGGGACGGAAGAGATCGGGCCGGGGTGGATCGAACGGCCGAGAGGGAAGGGGGCGGATTGGCGACGTGGCGCTATCCGGGGCGGCCACTTGTCGGCCCAGGAGGAGGGGTAGGCGGGATAGGGCGAGCGGTGGAGATGGGCCGGGCGTGTGGGACGTGGCTCCATCTAGGTTGTTCACGCGTCGGCCGGAGGGGAGGGGAGGGATTTTGATTTTAATTTTTGATTTAAGATTTTCAGAAAAGGCTAGGAAATTATATAAAGCTCAGAAAAATATGAAAATACTTCCAAAAATTCCAGGAAAATTAACAGAAGCTCCTGGTGACATTTTGGACTTAATAAAAATATTTCCAACTACTGTTGATATTTAATTTTCATACTTAAAAATACTTTTTAATTTCAAAAATAGATTTTTAAACTCCATAAAATTCAGGAAACCAAATAAAAGCCAAATAACTCCAAATAATTAATTTGAATTAGGATTTTTATAGAAATTCAAAATATATTTTTATTTAATAATAATTTTAGGTTTTACTTAAAATACGTTTCAAATCCAGTTTTTTTTCAAAGACAGAAATTCAGGGTAAATCCAAATAAAACTGAAATAATTTAAAATAATTAATTTGAAATTAAATTTTTCAGAAAGCGAATTTTTGGGATGTTACAACTTGGAGAAACCTTTGTTCACATACTGCAAGTCAAAATACATGAGGTTGTTAGCCGCGCTTGAACTGCTGAAATTGAAAATAAGCAATAGTTGGTCCAATAAGAGTTTTACGGCACTGTTAGGTTTTTTAGCGGATATACTTCTAGAAGGAAACGAGTTGCCCAAATCTACCTACAAAGCCAAGAAGGTTCTTCATTCATTCGGAATGGAAGTAGAAAGAATACATGTCTGTCTGAATGACTTTATCCTGTATTGTAAAGAGTATGCAAACATGCATGTATGTACGACGTGCAACGGCGCTCGGGTGTCACATCAAGTTCAAGCCAAATCATGCTCAATATGATATTCATGATTGTGTCTTCACAGTGACCTTTGAGGACTTATTTTTTCCGTCACACTCGACGCCCTCGACGCCTCACTCATTCGATGTTGGACACTACAAGTGTGTACAATCATGGTCTATGTTCATATAATACCGACAAATGCCATATATAACCTTTTTTGTGTGTGTATATATATAGACACACACACATGGTGGCTGAAGCCCGATTAAAAAAATACCAGTTGGTTTTTTCGATCCACGCTTGGTCTCTTTGGATATCATCGAGGAGGATACATCCTTCATCGAGATTTACACGACGAAGGCATTGGAGGCTCACCGCGATAAGGAATTCATACTTATACCCTACAACTAGGAGTAAGTGCTGCACTAGTGGCTATACTTATTGATTGTACTTTTATAAGCAACATGAATTTAGATTTAATGACTATGACATACTTATATAGGTTTCACTAGATTCTAATTGTAATTATACCAAAATGGAACAGGGTAATATACCTTGATTCCCTAAAGAAGAACAAAATCAATTACACAGTTGTCCAACAATTAATCGACAGGTAAACACATTTCCTCCATGGATAACTCTTTTGTAGTCTTTCCTTCCTTCCAATGACTAACGCGAACTTTTGGAATCACGTAGGTCATTCGCCATGCACGTTGCAAAGGTACGGAAATTTAATGAAGGGATCGACACCCTGTGATACAATCTAGATTTTTCGATATTCGCTGGTACACATTAATGCTATATAATACTTCATAGTAATGCATCTCGAACTTACAAATTCTATTTTTGCAGTGCCATCAGCAGTAATCGGGCAACACCTATGAATTTTATGTTTGCCACAACATGTAACTACTCCTCGATTCCACAAAGAATAATATTGATCCTCAGGTTTGTCAATCTTGCGATAATTATTTCATACTTATCAATTTATATATGTATGCATGACATTGATTTTTCTACCGACAGGTTGTGTCCGTCGCTACAACTCCGTTGGAATAGGCCGACCTCAAACACATTCGAGGATAGCGTGTGTACTTCTTGTTGTCTAAAGTCATAAAAGAAAATGGAGAGTTCCACAATGTAGAATGTATTTCACTGTGATAAGATTGAGCTTAATTGTTCATGAGTGTATTTGTTCATGGATGAATAATTTATTTTATTTCAGTTAATTGATTTGTGAAATGGATGTTCTTGCTTCTGAAATAAATGAATGTGAATTGGATGTATATATACTATGTTGATTTGTTTGTTTCAGATGGCATGGCTAGCATTTTCTAAGGCTAGTCAACTAACAGAAATAGATTTATAAATAGAAAAGAATATCACAGACGGTTATTAACTTGTAACTGTCTTTGGTAGTCAACTATCACAGACAATTTTTAGTAGAAACCGTTTGTGATATACGATTTATCATTGATGATAAGTGCAAAAAATATTGAATAAAAGTTCGAGCGATGGGTTACACCATGTGACTTGGTTAGTCTAAGTGAGGTGTGGTCCAAAAGAACCAAAATGGGATAGACTTACTGACATGTGGCAAGCCAGTGATGCACCTACACATGGCAAGTATAGCGATTGTTTGCGGTGAAAGATGAAGATCGAGTAAAAAAAAGGATAATTTGGTAAGTTGACTAAAATACTAGAAACTAACTTAGATCAAAGCCGTGACGCTTCAACAGTGCTTGGGAGAGCGGTTTAGGTCAAAGAAAAGTTGAGAAGATCAAATTGGATCCAAACCAATAACTTAGCGGATTCGGACTTATGCGTTTTGGAAGGTATGCATAACTGTAGTGTGTGTGTTAAAACCCATGTATGTGAGGTTATTAGGTTTTCGCCATATATGCTAAGTGGATAGTATCCACTAAAAGTTAGATGGGACTGACTAGCATATCTACTTAACGGGTTGAGATAGAGACTTGCTAATTAACCATCCAATTATCCTTTCTTGAGATCAGGTGTTCATGAGTTCTAAAGTTAGGGTTTGAGAGAAGTTGAGTATTGTGGTGTGCTCTTTTGTCCTCCAAGTGCTATAAAACCTTCATCCTTAAGTAGCAATGTATTAATCTTTATTCATTTCTATTAATATTTCTTGTGTTCATTGATTTGCTCTTGATTTAGTTGGTTTTCCTCCTCCTCTCTCCTTCCTTATTGATCTTGCAGTGCCAATGACGTGCAAGAGATGAAGATAACCTTTGAAAAATCAATCTCCACCCATCTAGCCACTTTCATGGTAAGTTCATGAAGAAACCTCGCTTTTACTTTGTTTGGCCTCTCCGAGTGATTTTTAGATCCAATTGTTTCTACCTCAATTTCATTGCTGTTCTAGCTTTCTGTGAAATGTGAGAATACTTCTAAAGCCATCTTGGTCATCATTCACCCACGAGCAAGTCACATTCATCGTTTTTTGTGCAACCTTCCTTTAAATGGATAAAGGTAAGAAATTCTGCAATGATTTTGTTAATCGTTGATTGGAATATGTTCCTGATATCATAGAGAAGATACATACCAAATTTCAAGTGATTTGGAGTTTTGATTTGAGAGTTGGCTTAATTTTAAGTTTTGGCCTAGTTTTGATGCAGCAGAGCTTTACGAACCAAAAGAGATCTCAATTCTCTCAATTTCTTTCAAGATTTTCGGTTGGGATAGGTTTTTAAGGTCATGATCTAGCCTCAGTTTAATTTTTAAGTCTTTTGGATCTATAAATCAAAAGTTTCATGGATTATCGGATTTGAAAGTGTTTTTTCTTGTTCACTAAACCGAACTTACTATAGTAGCACGATCTTTTTAATTTTTGGCTTCTTGATTTTTATAATTTTTTGTAGCTATTGAAATGAGGAATTACTGAATGCTTAGAGAAAATTTCGAGGACACCATTCATATCTCCTATGTTGGTCCTACAGTGGTTGCCTGCATAATAAGCATGAAGCTTTTGAGTATGATAGTGCACTTCACACTTGGAATGCATGCATGCAGCATGGACAGGCAGGGGCAGAGCGACACTCTGGGCAAGGTAGGTAGGCTTCAGGCTAGGCTGTGAAAAAATATCTAGTGTACAGTCTAAGTGAATTCAGTTCAGCCTGGGTAACATTTTTATGGTCCAACCTAGATAGCCTAGATCATTCCAACACTGAGCCCGAGGCATAACCAAATCCTAGCTCCGCCACTGTGGATAGATGTCATCTTAGAGAAGTGACGTAGGAGAGGTCAAAGTCCAGATCGATAGCAAAGGTTGTAACATGTAACCAAGGATCCAAGCATATGCATTTCTATAATAGTATATCTCCTAAAGTTTTAAGTTTCTTTGCTGTCAAGATGGAATTGGATGGGATCAGCCTTTCTCTTTTTCTAATGTCAAGTTTTCCTTTTTGCTATACATTGACCAATTGCAAATGAGAAATACTGAAGACGGTATACCGCTCTACTTAAAAACGTTGGTATAGCTCTCCAAGTTTGATCTCTCTCGCTCCACTCTCTCGCTCTCGCTCTCGGGATCTCTCTCCTCTCTCTCCCTCATGCTGATGAGCAGTGGCGAAGCCAAGAAAAAATCAAGAGTGGGCTAAGATGCTAAGCTAGACTATTACAAACAAAGTATTTTACTCTTGTTCAATTTAAATTCATGCATAAGTAGAAGATTGTTGGATTGTAAGGGTCTTCTCACCCCCAAAGCTAGCCCATGAGGTGAGGGACTCCACCACTTTTAAGTTAGGTCTCTTACCCTTTCACAACCAATGTGAGACTATTCCAACAATTTCCTTCTTCACACATTGGTGTCCCTCAGCCCTTCACCACTCCTTCACCGTACACCGATAGTCCATCAAGGTTCCTTCACCGTACACCGATGGTCCCTCAGGGTCACAGTCCATCAGGCGTTCACACACTAGTGTCAACTGGGCCAGAGATGTTAGAATCGGGCTCTGATACCACTTGTTGGATCGTAAGGGTCTTCTCACCAAAAATCTAGCCCATGAGGTGAGGGACTCCCCACTTTTAAGTTAGGTCCTTACTCTTTTACAACCAATGTGGGACTATTCCAACAAAGATAAACAAAGCAAAACGAGAGAAATACAAAGAAAGTACCTCAGTAATAGAAAGCACATTCTGAAAATATATAGATATGCTTCAAATGAGTAGAGATTCAGTTATCTGCATATCAAAAATAGCAAAATTAGTAATACAAGAACTAATTGTAAATGATTATGAACATTTAAGAAAAACAAAACATATCACTAGCACGCAAGATTAAATTACAAATTGAGCACAAGAAAATAAACCACAATTGACATGGTTGCTTTTTTACTGTGGTGATCAGAGACTTGCTAGTCTTCCCTAATCCACATTGAGGTTAGCCCAAACGAATTGGACTGCCTCTCCTAGTGGTAGCTCTTTCCAACTCCGGGTATGTGAGCTCCAACCTTCACAACTTTGTCGGGTCTTCTCACAACCTTTTTTGAGAACATCACCGTGCACGACGCCTCTAACACCTTCTAGGAGTCGGCAAACTCTTAGAATAATAAGTCAAGTTCCTTGCTTGACTCTCACCACGTGCAACGAATGCATAAACTCGGGTGGATACACAATCTACCTCTAAATGCAACACATGCAATCTAGAGCCTTCATCCTTACTCACAAGGTACAACACATGCAGCTCCCACATACAAACCCTAGCCGTCATCCATCGCGTTTTCCACCCTCTGTTTTTGTTTTCCCACCCATATCCCACCCTCTGTTTGAATCATCCTTCGCATCTCGTGATCACGCTGCATCATCCCCCACCTTTCCCCCAGCTTCCGCCACCAAATTCCACCAATTTCATCCACCCGATTTCGTTTCGGCCTCCACAGAAACCATAACTCGGAGCCTCAACTTCAAACGGCCGTAACTTTTGCATACGGACTCAAATCAGTTGCTTTTTTTAAATTGGGTGAAATTAAATTTTGCATCCGATACTCCCCAACTTTGTCGGGTTCGGCGATTTTATTTTTCCGAAATTCGGCCTGGAAAGTGCAGTACTCGAGCTCCGAAATTGAATCACCGAATTTACAGCACATTCATTATTTTCTGTAGGCCACACCTTACATCCGATTGAGCTGAAACTTTGTGTGGTTCCTATTTCTGTGCTCTGCTCCGTGAAAAAAATATAAAAAAATACAAAAAAAAGAAAAATTTCGGCTATAGTAGAGAGGAGAGAGAAGAGAGTGCTATCCGTGGCCGCAAAAAAAAGAGGCAAAAAAAACGTAACAGAGCACAGTTTTAGGTGACAGAAATTCATTTGTTTTGTGCTTATGCTGAATTGAGCTTCTCAGTGCCTGGCCATCTTTGTTGCTGTCCTTCCTTTCCTATTCTGTTCTTGCTCCTTGTTCATCATCTCATACCTGATATAGGACACATTTAGGCCAAAGAACTAGGATCGGTGCTTTGGACATTTATTCAGCATTACTATCTGTTATTGATTTGTGTTCCACTAATATATTTGGCCCGCCAAGCTCCACATACCTACTGGATAGCACGCTTTGACCCTTGCAATCGCATCCACGCCGACATGGTTTCACGAACCACCACCGGTTGTACCACTGCCGCTTTGGTAAGAACACTTGTAAGAGCTTGGTAAGCCACTTCCTTTGCGAGATTCCACCGCCTTCATTTGTAGTTGATAGGGATAATCCTTTTGTTTTCCCCGTATTTCCACTAACCATGGCAGAGACGAAGGACACGGGTCACCGGCCGATTTCAACGAGTGTGTTAGTCGCGCCGACTACAAGCTGCGCCGACAAACAAAATACTTCACTCGGCGCGAGAATGGACACCATCGTCGCCGCCATTGCCAAGTTGAACACCACGGAAGGCATTGAGCGGGTGGAGCGGCGGTTGGTCGACCTCACCGGTCGAATGGACAAATTGGAGGCACGTCGCCACTGCCAATGACGGCCATCGTCCCGATGATGATGACATAGTGTATGATGCGATGGCAACATTGATCGGCGGGCGACACAAGATGCACGACTACGCCGGCGTCTTCAAAGAAAACCGACAAGGTATGGGAGGTAATAACCGAACCGACATGGTATGGAAGGTAATAACCGCACTCGCCATGGTAACGACGACCCTTTTGCTAAAGTTAAGTTTACCATTCCATCTTTTCTGGTCTTTATGATGCTGAAATATATCTTGATTGGGAGATGACGGTAGAGCAAAAATTTAATTCTCACTTGGTTCCTGAACAACATAGAGTTAGACAAGCTACTAGTGAGTTTAAGGACTTTGCTATTATCCGTGGAATGAACTAAGTAACATGCGCTACAACCTGATACATGGGAGCAGTTAAAAGAAGATATGCGTAATCGCTTTGTTCCTCCCACATATAAACTTGAATTGAGAAAAAATTGCAGCGCTTAGAACAAGGTGATCGTTCATTCGGGACTATTATGCCGAGCTTCAAAAGGGTATGATGCGTTGTGGGGTTGTTGAGGACACAGAGGATAAGATTTGTCGTTTCTACGGGGTTACGGCGTGAAATTCAGGATATTGTTGATTATAAAGAATTTACTATCACAACCGCTTGTTCCACCTTGCTATGCTTGCAGAAAAAGAATTGCAGGGACGCAAGGAATCAGCGAAGGCACGCACCGAACGACCCTTCTACACGCCGCAAACGACTACATCGGCGGATGCCCAAGTCTTCTTGAATTTTCGTTCTCCTCCACCACCGTGAACAAGATTGCAGCAGCGCCACCGGCCACCTTCAAAAATTCTTTGCGTTCCACCAAGAGTAGTTCTTCTTCCGTGGCTTCAACGGTCGCTCCTCCGACATTCGTGCCATCGCTGCCATGGGCTTGGTCATGTGCGTAAGAATTGCCCTAGCCAACGGGCATACATCGCCACGAAAGATGGAGGCTACATCAGCACTTCGGATGTCGAGGAGGATGATGATGTTGCTGCTGCCACGGACGACAATGGCGGTGGTGATGACGATCTAGTCCTTGGTGGGCGTCCACAATGACGCTACGGAGCATCATTGTGCAGCGAGTCCTCGGCACACAGTACAACAAACCGACAAGCTTCAACGCCATAATTTGTTTCAGACTTTCTTCGCAATCAACAACCGGCGTGCACGTGTCATCATTGATGGAGGAAGCTGCAACAACTTGGTGAGTTCTGATTTGGTCAAGAAGCTTGGCTTGACCACGCGACCACATCCACATCCATACCATATTCAGTGGTTAAATGATTCTAGAAAAGCTAAGGAGTTTAGAGATGTTTTCCCTGATGAGATACCTCCAGGACTTCCACCCATTAGAGGGATTGAACACCAGATTGACTTAATCCCTGGAGCGAGTTTGCCAAACCGTGCGGCGTCTGGGACCAATCCGAAGAGACTAAGGAGATTCAGCGACAAGTCCAAGACCTTTTGGACTGTGGGTACGCACGTGAGAGCCTTAGTCCTTGTGTTGTTCTGTTCTTTTGGTTCCCAAAAAGATGGTTCTTGGCGTATGTGTGTAGATTGTAGAGCCATTAACAACATTATATAAGGTATCGTCATCCTATTCCTAGGCTAGACGACATGCTTGATGAGTTGTGTGGTGCTATAATTTTCACAAAGATTGACTTGCGTAGTGGATATCACCAAATAAGAATGAAACTTGGCGATGAATGGAAAACCGCTTTTAAAACTAAGTTCGGCTTGTATGAGTGGTTAGTCATGCCTTTTGGTTTAACTAATGCACCTAGCACTTTCATGAGATTAATGCACGAGGTTTTACGTCCTTTCATTGGCAAATTTGTGGTTGTTTACTTTGATGATATCTTGATTTATAGCAAGTCCATGGATGAACATTTGAATCACTTATGTGCTGTTTTTAATGCTTTGAAAGATGCGCGTTTGTTTGGTAACCTTGACAAGTGCACGCTTTGCACGGATCGAGTCTCTTTTCTTGGCTATGTTGTGACTCCACAGGAATTGAGGTTGATAGAGCCAAGGTGGAGGCGATATGGAGTTGGCCCACGCCCACGATAGGCCTCCCAAGTGCGGAGTTTTCTTGGCCTTGCAGGATTTTATCGCGCTTTGTCAAAGAATTCAGCACCATTGCGACACCGTTGATTGAGTTGACAAAGAAAGCCGTCGTGTTCCATTGGGGCCATCACAAGAGGAGTCCTTTAATCTTTTGAAGGACAAGCTTACACACGCACCATTGCTCCAACTTCCGGATTTTGGTAAGACTTTTGAGCTCGAATGTGATGCTAGCGGAATTGGTATTGGTGGTGTTTTGATGCAAGAAGGCAAACCTGTTGCCTACTTTAGTGAAAAATTAAATGGTCCTGCTCTTAATTATTCCACGTATGATAAAGAATTTTATGCTCTTGTTCGTTCTTTAGAGACGTGGCAACACTATTTATGGCCTAAAGAATTTGTCATTCACTCCGATCATGAATCACTTAAGCATATTCGTAGTCAAACCAATTTGAATCGTAGACATGCTAAGTGGGTTGAATTTATTGAATCTTTTCCTTATGTCATTAAACACAAGAAAGGGAAGGATAATGTGATTGCTGATGCTTTGTCTCGCCGTTATACCATGTTGTCTCAACTTGATTGTCGCATTTTTGGTCTTGAAACTATTAAAGGACAATATGCTCTTGATGCTGATTTTAAGGATGTGTTGTTGCATTGTAAAGAGGGACAAGCATGGAATAAATTCATGATCAATGATGGTTTTTTGTTTAGAGCTAACCGTCTATGCATTCCAGTTGGATCCGTTCGTCTTTTGTTGTTGCAGGAGGCACATGGAGGCGGTTTGATGGGACATTTTGGTGCTAAAAAGACGGAGGACGTTTTGGCCACACACTTCTTTTGGCCGAAGATGAGGCGAGATGTTGAGCGGTTTGTAGCTCGCTGCACTACATGTCAAAAAGCTAAGTCTCGTTTGAATCCACATGGTTTATATATGCCTCTTCCTGTTCCTTCTATTCCGTGGCGTATATTTCTATGGACTTTGTTTTAGGATTGCCCAGACTAAGAGGGGGAGGGATAGCATTTTTGTTGTTGTGGATCGCTTTTCTAAGATGGCTCACTTTATACCATGTCATAAAACCGATGATGCCGTTCATATTGCTGACCTCTTTTTCAAAGAGATAGTTCGTTTGCATGGTATGCCTTCTACTATTGTTTCAGATCGTGATGTCAAGTTCTTGAGTCACTTTTGGCGTACTCTATGGAACAAGTTGGGTACAAAGTTGTTGTTCTCTACAACATGTCACCCACAAACCGATGGCCAAACCGAGGTAGTGAACCGCACATTGTCTACCATGTTGAGAGCTATTTTGAAGAACAATTTGAAGTTGTGGGAAGAGTGTTTGCCGCATGTTGAGTTCGCATATAATCGAGCGGAACACTCCACCACTAAGGTAAGTCCTTTTCGTAGTGTATGGATTCAATCCCCGTGCCCCTATTGATATTTTACCTTTGCCTACTAGTGAGAGAGTTCATAATGATGCTAAGGAGCGTGCTGATTTTATTGTCAAAATGCATGAGACTACTAAGGCAAACATTGAAAAGATGAATGAAAAATATAGGATTGCTGGTAGTAAAGGTCGAAAGGAAGTTAAACTTGAACCGGGTGATTTTGTTTGGTTGCACTTGAGAAAGGATCGATTTCCTGAGTTAAGAAAATCAAAATTGATGCCTAGAGCTGCTGGTCCTTTTAAGATAATTGAGAAGATAAATGATAATGCATATAAACTTGAGTTGCCTCCCGAGTTTGGGGTTAGTCCCACCTTTAACATTTCAGATTTGAAGCCATACTTGGGAGAAGAAGATGAGGCTGAGTTGAGGACAACTCCGCTTCAAGAGGGGAGGATGATGAGGACATCACTTCTTCGGATACATATAACACTCCTCCACTTGACATTCAAGGACCAATCACTAGAGCTCGCGCCGACAATTGAATTTACAGTGAGCTCGTTCCTAAGTACTTCCTTTTGTTCATTCGAGAATAGATTGCTACCTAATGATTTAATTATGATTAGGAACCATGGAGAGGATCTGGAAGTACTTGGAGAAGGACTACAAGGCGCACAAGTCCAGCAAGGGCGGTCGAATCATGTTGGAGGCCCAACTCAAACCGACTTCGAATCCAATTCGGAGTCCAGGACCAGACCGCATTAAAACAGACGCCCAGATCGCATCCGGACTCCATTTTGGACGTTCCACATATGTATGGAAAGCTGAGAAGACCACCTTTCCAATGGCTTTGGTCCCATGTCAAAATTCCTTCTGAGTCAACAGGAATCGTCGAAACAAGTGGGCGTTCAGAATCTGTCAGGGTGCTGCGCCACCGTCTTTTGGGCCGATCGGCTTTGTATCGTGTTGGAGCCCATTAGGGGCGCGTCCAGGGGTTTTGCACGCCCCTAACTCCTTTATATCCAGCCGCCACCCCCACCATTAGGGTTGGGTTTTGCTTAGATTAATTCTGTCTTTGAACAATTTCGCCGTTCATCGGTTTGTGAGACCCCAACTTTCGAGTGCTAAATCAATACATCTGCAATTCAGTTGTGTTCTTCCTTGTTCTTGCTTGTGTTCTTCGATTCGCAGGCAAGGATTAGCCTTCTTGGCGAGGTCAACCGCTGCGCACGTTGATAACCCGAGGAGACGTGGTGCTGCGATTGCGGGGTTCAGAACGTGTCGTTCGGAAGCCGGATCGAATTGTGTCGTGCCTCCACCAAATCGAACATATCCAGAACCTGTTGGAAGATCGGGACCCCGTTCCCATCAGTACCGATCGTCGTCTACACTGGTTCCTGACCACATCAGATGGTTTGACCACTCAGGTCTCCAACCATGTTGATCTCCGACCACATTGTCCGGTTTGACCACACAGGTCTTTAACTACGCTGGTCTCCGACCACGCTGGTCTTCGACCAAGATGTCCGAATCGACCACATAGGTCTCTGAATATGCTGGTCATCGACCACATTGGTTCCGACCACTCAGGTCTGGACCACATCGACTATGTTAATTTTGACCACATCAATCGTCACAGATCTCTGACCACCACATTGAATCAATCACATCAGTTCGACCACGTCAATTTTGAGCACACAGGTCTCGACTACGTCAGTTTTGACCACGTCGATTCGACCACGCTGGTCTTTGATCACACAGATCTTGACCATGTCGATTCCAACTGTTTTGGTTCGACCAAGATGGTTTCAACCACACAGATCTCGACTACATCGGTATTGACAACGCTGGTTTCGATCATGTAGATCTTGACCACGTCAAATCCGACCATCTTGGTTTGACCACACTGATCTTCAATCATATAGATCTCGACCATATCAGTTTGGACCACATTGGTTTCAATCACACAGATCTTGACCATGTTGGTTTCGACCACTTCGATCTTTGACCACATCGATCTTCGATCACACAGGTCATCGGCCACATCGATATTCGACCACGTTGGTTTAACTACGCCGGCTTCAACCATGCTGGTTCCTAACCACATTGATCTTCGAACACATTAGTTCGACCACTATTGTTCTCGACCACACAAGTCTTCCAACCACCAACAAACGTGGTAGTTCCGTGATTACAACGCCGATAATTCTGACTAGTTGTAGTACCGTAGAATACACTGCGGTAGTTTTGATTTCCTTGAGAAGTGCATATACTTCAACAGATTTTGCAAATTGCAAACTACAGTATCATGCACACAAGGATTATCCATGATTCTCAACAAGTTGTAAAACACATTTGCACGCTTTTAGAATCATGACACAAAGATTATACATATGAGCTTCAACTATTTGCAAAACACATTATAAATATAAGCCTCAACTACAAAGAATGGAAACATGGACTTCAAACACTTACAAAACATAATCGCAATGTATAGTCATATGTTATAAAGGTTCAACACATGAGTTTCAACTATTTGCAAAAGATATTTTCAAATACAAGCCTCATGCCAAAGAGAGCTAGACCAAGTGAGGTTGAGCAATCAATACATGATGAGAATCAAGCTACTAGACATGACCCCTCTTAATAGTACGGCAATCTATACTAGCAATTTAGTCTTTCAACCAAACACCAAGACTAGTAAGTGATTAGGAAGACATTCTTAGCCCTAACTAGCCTTACTTTTGCCTTAAGTCATAGTTTTGACATGCATCAACTCACGATGCATTCTTTACTTCAACTCCATCAACACATGATGGATCTTTACTTGATTTGATAATCAACACATGATCATCTCCTCTAGGGCATGCATTTTTTCTTGATGGACTTCAACACATGATATCATCTTCCATCTTAACTTAATGATTTTCATCCTATGAAGTCATCCCAAGTCTTCCTTACTTGTGGAACCTAATGTATTCATCTAACTCATAGAAAATGTTAGTCCACAAAATAATTACCATCAATTACTAAAGTTCACCATTAACACATAATGGAAGGACTAGATTCTACAATCTTTTTTTTTGGTAATTTATGACAATCTCAACAAATAATGAGACAGAAATTGAATTACGAGTATACAACATGTACACAACACTTGTATACTCTAAGATAAGATTTTAAAGTAAATCTTACTTATCTAGTTGTCATTAATCATCCAACCATTAACAAATAATGGAAGAACTAGATGACAACCCGATTATGAGTATATATGAACTACACAAACTATATATACTCAAGGGATATGTTTTAAAGTAAAATCCTTAATATGTGGAAATGGAACATGAATCAATACTATTGAAATCACAAAACTTAGAGTGAACTTCCCCTAAATATGTGTATACAATAATATATTGCGAAAGCATAGCACATATTCAAGTTTGACTTATTTGATGAAGTTCATTCTATATTTCGGATCTGAGGAATGTAATAAGATAAGAATATGATATTGAATGCATACCCCTTATGTTTTTCACTTTTTTTATCCAAATAAGACTAAGCAATATCATAATAAATAAATATATTAGTCTCACAACTGTGTTTGTCATTATCACCAAACCAACTTAATGGAGGTTGAACTTATAATCTCCCCATTTTTGGTGATGAATGACAAGTTTATTAACAATAATAGCATTTGGATAAAAATGAACATATGATAGGAAATTCGACTAAGGTGAAGGCATAAATAAGCGTAATAAAGAATTTTCCCTTTTTGGCATTATACACTTTAATAACAATGCTATTATTCACTCTTCTCCCCCTTTTGGTATTATCATCAAAAAGCAAGAAAAAAAATCAAATTTATCCAAAATGGAGATGTTCCAATACATGGAGCTTGACATCAATTGATTTAATTTAATTTTGGTCATAAAGAGTATGAAATATACATATGTGACCAAGAGGGAATCTTAGGTAACTAAATGAAAAGATATTTGAAACATATTTAAATAATCTTACTCATGAGAGTTCCTTGAAGGCTTTTTGAAGTTCTCCCTTTTGGTATTGGATACCACTAATACCATTTGAAGCACCCTCCAATTTGATGTTTCAGATTTTCAGGATTTTGACAATTCAATTTAGCTTCAAAAGATAGCTGAAAATCGGACCTACAGATGTCTAATAAATCTGAGAAAATTTATCAGTATAGGTCAACAATTGGAGATCAAAAGTTATTATTATGGCTTCCTCATATTATGAGCACACTGAAAGATAAAAAAATCACAAAACTGCTTAAAATTATGCAAAGTTCTGAAATTTCAGCATTTTATTAAAATGAGAAAAGTATACAACTTTCTCAAATATAGTTGAAATGCTTTCAACTTTTGCAGAAATAAAATTTAGACTCCTAAGAAGCTTTTCAAATAAGAATTTTTGAAAAAACGAGTCTCCATTCATAAGATATGCTAAAATACACTTTGAAAGCATAAGAGAAAATGATTTTTCAACTAGAGGTCAAAAAATCAATTTTCACTTTGTGAATACCAAATGAAGAAAATGAGAATGAAACACATTCATTCACAAGAGTCATAAAATATTTTGGGCTAATAGGTAAAATAGTTTTCTCAATATTGATACTTTATCCTTTTTGCTTTTGTAAGCCCAAAATAGTATTTAGGTTTTCACAAAGAAAAACTTCTCCTTACACAAAGGTTCCTCTTTTTATTTAGTTGTTCCTCGGCGAGGGGCGAGGTTGACCGGCTGCCCGAGCTCCAGCCCGATCGTTGTCGAGGCCGCCGCTGCCCGATCGGTCGTCTTCGGGCATGGCGTCGTGCATATCGTCATCCTTGACCGTGGCACTGCCAGATCCAATCATCCCACGACAGGGGGCGAGGTTGACCAGCTATCTAAACTCCAGCCCTGATGGCACAGTGCTCTAGCTCTCGTTGAGTGGTGGCATCGCGGCCACCAATAGATTCAATACACTCCCTGGATGTAGAGGAGGCGGTGGTCTGAGGAAGGTGGGCGGCGTGATGAGGACATTACTATTATGAAGCCTTCATCTACACAATCATCACCCCCGTCATTAGAATCAAGTAACAATGACAATGACAAGGCTAGTGTTGGTCCAACGGCTAAAGCTTTGCAACAATTGTACAGGGGACCAATCACTCAAGTTAGAGCAAGGGAATTCACTAAACAAGTGAATCTGATCCTAGGTTCCTTTGATTTCACTGCTAAGGACAACGTGCTACCTCATGCTTTCACTTTATGTATTATCATGTTATTAGGTTAGCAAGAACTTGGTGCTATCAAGCGGGAGGTGAGGAAGGCTGACGCACCAAGAGAAGGTACAAATGGAGGAGACGATGACACTTCAATTATATCAGTGGGAACAATCACCAAGATATTGGAATCAAGTTTTCAAGCTCCGAATTGAATATTGGAGAAGACTACACTTTGGAAGCTCGATTGTGTATGGTCTTCAATTCTGAGTTCGTTTGAGTTTTTGGTCAAGCTCCATGTGACATGGGCTGGTTTGTATCTATAATAAGACATATTAAGGGTGTTTTGGGCTTTAGTATTTGTTTTGGTTCATTTTTGAGGTGATGACGATGTCAAAGCTTCAAACGGACTAAAAACGAATACTTGGACCGTATGAGAAGTTAGGCTATTGTAAAAAGAGTTGTACACCACCCTCATGGGCCAGCCACCACATGGAGCCCACCTCATGGGCGCACAAACCAAGGTAACCAGCCACTTCTTATTGCTTCGGTTTAACTTAGGAATTAGATCGGATTCGAGTTGTTTTCCTTCTGTGAATCCGGCTAAGCTTGTACGAGAGTATAAAGCCTTGGCCATCGTCCCCTATAACTCTCAAACATTAATTTTGAGTCAAAGCAATTCCTTGCTCTTTGGTTTATTCTATGCGCTGCATTGAGAGTTGGGAAACCGACTAGTTAGCGTTCCACCAAATTACCGGTTACCAGTATTCTTGTTGTTCGTCATGGACCAACAAAGTCATCTTCCTTGGTGTGGTCAAAAGATGGAGATCCAAAGCGTGTTGCTAGTTGAATTATAGTACATGGGAGTCTGTAATCGAGACAGATAATCGTGTGCTTCCGTTCATCAAAATTCACGGGATTTCAGGTTAGCCACATATTTACCCTTCAAGAGAGATCCTACATTGTAACACCCCTATATCATGACGGAGGGCGTTGGGCGGGGGCGTGGGGAGGGGGGAGGGGCGTAGACGGCAGTGTGGCAAGGTGGCGTCGGCAGTTAGTGGGGAGGAGGGAATAGAAGAGGGGCACGGAGTTGCAGCCGGTGTTGGGGAAGAAGGCGGGGAGGGGGAGCGGCGGAGGAAGAGGGAGGTGAGGCGAAACTTAATAAAACTTGATGAAACTCTGTACAGTTAGGAATGTTCCCAATTGTATACCGTTACGTAGTATCTCCCACTGCAAACTAATCAAATGAAGTAAAAATACTTTAGTTTGCACGCATGTTTCGTTGATCACTTTGGCTCAATGGATCCATTCGAGCTACAATTAGCGGATTAATTCCTGTACTTGCGTTCGAAATATGGGGGCTAATTACGGCGATTTGAATTCGATCACATGATTACAAGCTAGAGAGCTAGTACTACTATAGATGTGTGCATAAAACATGCAAGCGCCAGAACATACAAATAACTTTGGGCTTTTAATTCTATAGCTAGAAAAACTGGCCTCTAAGAAAAGAAAATATGAATGTAGAATTGTAGAGTCGAGACACAATAGAGTGCTCGCCACAAAGTCGTTGCTTAGCTATCGCATGCTTTGTGGTAGCCTCTCAATCGTGCAATTAGTCGGTCAAGATTAATTGATCTTAATTACAACGAATAGCAATAATTTTTTTCATCGTCTCATTTAGAACGAATAGCATTAATTTTTTCATGGTCTCATTTTTCGGGAACCGGCCGTGACAATTTCTCAAGCACATCACCTTTTTTTGTTGGCAAATTTTAAAATATATAAGAAAACAATTTGAGTATTCCCATGCACAGGGATGTGGAATATTTCTTCATTTGATCTTATCTAGATGATATTTACTATTATTTCATAACGTATGAGATGACTATATATAGATGGGGACGCCTTCCTGCTACTTTTGCAACATTCTTTTAACACAACGCGTATCACATGGCCACAAAACAAACATTATAACTTCCAGACCTTGTCTTTTTTATTTCCCCCATAAAATTTTCTGCAAGGTAGCCAGCCATACTGGATGGTACTATATGCAGGGTCCACCAAGGTACAGTTGGTACAACATCTCTAGAACACCACAACCACAGAGAAACATGACAATATTACCACAGAGAAACATGGCTTGAGAGTATATGCATTGGACTTCAAAGAGGATATGAGATGCGCATGGGTGATGGCTGCCACCTTCGTACTGGGACATGCCATCTAACCGGAAGATGAAGCCTGTGACATTTGCCTCTTGACAGCCTCCTTGTAAGTCTTGTGCTGATAGGTCAATGTTGTCTCCAGCAAATCCTTCAGAGGGGTCTTTGGGTTCCATCCTACGTTCAGAAAAAGAATCCTCTTTCACTGACAACCATAAACAGACAACATCACAAGAATGTGTATCATGGCACAGAGGGGGAGGGGTATTACCGAGCTGCCGGTTAATTATGGTCATGTCCGGAATTCGCTTATCACTATCATCATATCCCTCACCATAGAACTGCTTGGAGCTCACATCAATCGTTGGCTCCTCAAGGGGTGGTTCTCCAGAAACCTTGGAGTAAACCTGGTACATGAATACCATGGAGAAGTCAGAACAGACACACGTAGCAATTACCTTACTGAAAAATGAATAGTGGAGCTTTCAGTTCATGTGCATACCTCTATCATCATTTCAGCGAGTTCCCTAACAGTAACTTCATTGTTTGGATTTCCAACATTGAAGATTTGACTATTCGCTCGAGCAGGATTTTCCTTAGGTGAAATAACATACAGTTCAATTTCATTGATTTGCTATAGAGAAATAGCTGGAATGATTGAAAGGAGAAAGGACAGTGGCATACAATCATCAGAAGAACAGCTTCAATGGCATCCTTAATGTACACAAAAGTTCTTTGGGACTGACCACCGTCAACTAGCTTCAGCGGCTCTCGACGGAGCAGATTCTGTAGAATCATTGAAAGCAAACATGTAATGAGAACACAAAACACTAGGATCCGAAAACATCCATTCTACGATAATGAAGCAGGATACATACGTTGCTGAAGCAAGCTAGGACACGAGGAACACCCTCGCTAGGACCGTCAACTCCTGGGATAAAATCCATCCTAGGTCCAATCCAATTGAAGGGCCTCACAATAGTGAACTCCAGGCCATTTTCCGCACCCTCAGCTAGTGAAAACCCATAAGTAAATCTCAATATTGCCATAACAAATGAAGGATGTTGCCAATCAAGAAATAGCAAATAGAACTCCACTCACCGAAAACAAGCCTCTCAATAAGTTGTTTTGCGCATGCATAGGACCAGCGCTGCTTCACAATTGGACCGAAGATGCAGGGTGACTCATCTTCTTTAAGCACATAAAATTCAGGTTCCTGTTTCAACAGTATGAGGCACCATCAGAGAAAACCCAGACAGCGTTGTATCAAGGAACCCGAAACAGACAGACGAAATATCTTTGTCATCCACAGTTTTAATTTGGAAGCAATAATTAATTATCTAAGGTTGTTCTGGTGCTCATTAGTCACCACACTAAGCCATGACAACTCTTGGATTGGGAAAAAATACCAAGAAAACAAGGACTTGAATGCTAATGTATACTACCAATTGCAGTCAAGCATCAAATTATCGACAACAAGCATGCTTATCAACACTTGTTATTTGGAGGATCAGTACTTAGAAATGATTGAAAGGAAAATCTTGCGATCACCTTGCGGAGGGGATGGTCCTTTGGAAGGAAGCTTCCAATGGTCTTGCCATACACCTCGCAAGTGGAGAAGTGGATGAGACGCTTGCCGTTCTCGGAGCAGTACTTCACCTACACACAACCAAACACACACGCAAAAACACATGACACCATATATCTAATAGGATTAGTAAAAGTAGAAAGATGCAAAATTTTGTTGGAATGGAGGGAACGTTAGATATGGTACACTACAGACCACTGGGAGTGCGTCGATGAAGTTGCTGTAGATGGTGTCGAGTGGCCGCGTGTTGTAGTCCGCCGGCGTGCAGATCGCCGCCAAGTTTATTGTCTTCGCGCGCGCATACACAGTTAATACCATCAGTAATTCCAAAGCACCAAAAGGTATCAGAATTCGAGCAAAGATTGCAACATTGAGGATATCACGAACTGACGAAGAACAGAGAAAAGAAAGAAAGGGAGATGAAGAGAAAGGGGGTGGGGGTCGGAGGAACAGGGTCTGGACTGACCAGGTCGGCCATCTTGATGAGGCCCTCGAGGCGGGAATCGTTCTTGATGTTGATGCGGTGGAAGGAGATGCGGCCCGCGAGGTGCGGCGGCGTGGGGTCGACGAGGTGGCGTATCTTGTCGCCGTAGACGTCGACGGCGAGCACGACGTGCGGCGTCTCGGCCATGAGTTTCTCGCAGAGGTGGGAGCCGATGAAGCCTCCCGCGCCGATGATGCAGATGGTCGTCGGCTGTACGGGGTTGCCGTCCAGATCCACCCGGCCGCTCGCCGCCGCCGACGAAGCCATGGTCGGTCGCTGGCTTTGGCGAAATGGGCGGCGCGCGCGGCCGTTCGGATAATGAGCGAGCGAGCGAGTGGAATTGAGCGTGGATGTGCGTTAGCTCCGGCGGGGAAGGGGCGGGAGGCGCGGCGTCGTCTGTGGCGCCGTGCGGTGCCGGTGCGGCGGTGCATTACATAGAGAGACTGGAGGACCACGTGGATCACGTGCTTGCTTCTCGTATCTTTTTTATTTTGCTGGCTCGTAAAAGAAAATCTCATGGATGTGACGACGGCTGAGGAACCGTCGCTGACGACCAGTCCGAGCGATTTCTCTGTTTAGAACAAGAACGAATCAATCATAAAATCACAGAAGAATAGATTGAACACAGAGAAAGAACTCATGGTTTTTCTTTATTGCTTTGATTCATGCGTGTACATAATGAGGAGGTATGTCTCTCTATTTATAGCCTACAATGGGGTGCCCACCATGGGCCCTGGGCTGCCGGCCCAGGCCCAGATTTCTTAACACTCCCCTTGGGCACTCATCCGACACGTTCATACCTCGTTAAAACTCCATAAAAACCCAGTGGGAAAATTTTGGAGAAAGAGTACATGATACATGTTATGCTGCGATGCACGAATTGCCTCATTAAAAACCTTGGTCGAGAAACTTCAAGAAAACTCGTCAAGGGAAATAGAGTACAATCCATCCAATTTCATTTAGTCTTCAAGACTTTATTACTTTGGGTACTTAATCTTCATGATCAAGATTTAATAACGAGCTTGAGAGAATTCTCCCCCTGAATTCTGCACTTCTCTAAGTCTCATCATTCCAATCCTTCACACGCACCTTTCAAAGCTAGATGCGGGGAGTGACTTAGTTAACGAATTTACATGACTTAGTGTGCAGTACTTTAATCTTATCCATCTATTGCAATTCATGAGCATAGAGGAACTTGGGGTTAATATGCTTACATAGCCCATCTGCACTTGTGCAACGCAAGTTGCATTATCTTCATGGATAATTATTGGGATTTGCACAATATTCATTTCACATGACTACTGGATGTGGTGAACCATTCGGCGGAGCTGCGCGCACTCTCATGCGACTTCATACAGTGCTATAATTTCTGAGTGTTCGTCGAAGTAACTACAAGGTTTGCTCAGACGATTTCCCAGGAATTGCAGTTCCACCACACAGAAATATATAGCCTGTTTGCGACTTAGCGGTCTGCATAGCCAATCTAGTTTAGATCTTGATTCTTTCTGTAAGACAATCCAAGGCTTTTGCTTCCTTGGAGGTATCGGAAGATGTCCTTTATGCCCTGCCAATGCCTTTTGGTGGGCTCTGCACTGTACCTTGCCAACAGGTTCACGGCAAATGCAATGTCCAGTCTAGTGCAGTTTGCTAAGTACATGAGTGCTCCCACTGCACTCAAGTATGGGAATTCCGGTCCAAGAACTTCCTCCCCCTCTTCCCTAGGTCGGAAAGGATCTTTTTCTTGCTGTAAAGACCTCTCGATCATCGGTACTTTCGATAGAAATGCCTTCTCAAAGCCAAACCTTTCAAGCACCTTCTAGGTGTAGGTCGACTGATGTATCAAGATTCCTTCAGGGACATGCTCAAGCTGCGGGCCTAAGCAGAACTTGGTCTTGCCCAAATCTTTCATTTCAAATTCTGACTCCAAATAGGAGCTTGCTTCTCTTATATCTTCTACTATCCCGATGATGTTCAGATCATCTATGTTGTAGGGGTGGCGCCCACCTAAACCCAGCAGGCCTGTTAGATGGCCATAGAGCCCAAAATGAGACACATGTAATGGCTTAAAAACCCCTGACAGGGAGGTACCAATGTAAGTGTATAATTGTAAAAGCACTCCCCATGTATATGTATATATGGAATACAGGCCATGGGAAAGACCCAAGCCATTACTCATCACTCTCTCCCAACTCTCCACTACCATCTCTCTCTCTGTTTGGTTTGTAACCACAACAGTTGGCGCCGTCCGTGGGGAGGACAGGAGCAAGCCTGAAGTCTGAAGAAGGATGGCACCGAAAAAAGCTTCGTCGGCGCGTCGCATGGGTACCAGGGCTTCGGCATCGGCTGTTGCAGGCGCGGGCGACGACGCAGGCACGGTGGTCAAGGACGTCGACGCTCGCGCTGCGACGACCAACCCCGCCACCGACGCTGCGACGACCGACCCCGCCACCGGCGCTGCGACGGCCAACCCCGTCAATGGTGCTGCGACGCTCGACCCGCCACCGCCGCTGCGGCGGCCAACCCGTCACCGGCGCTGCGACGACGACCACCCACCGACGCTGCGGCGACCAACCTCAATAGCGCTTACGACGATCGACCCGCGGCGCGACAAAGAACTAACCTCGCCGCCTCGCCGCAACGCTCGCCGTGCGCGCGACGAGCGGTTGGAGGTAGCCACAATGAAGCGACCGGCAGCTCGGGAGCTCGCGAGGCGATCGTACCCGTGCCGACCCGTCCGCTGGGCGCGCCGGCGGCCCCACCCGCGCAGGCGGTGGAAAGCGCCCTGTTGGCGGCCCACAAAGTGTTCCAGCAGGAGCTAGGGGATCTTCGCGGGGCTGTCCGAGGCATACAAGAGGCTCGGAGCTAGCAGGCCGCGCCAGTTATCGCGCCAGAGCCCACGCCGGAAAGGGCGGACAGCCGCGACGCCCCCACATCCAGCCGCGTGCCGCTACGACGCGTCGATCCAGGGTCCCCGCTTTCGGCAGGACTACAGCAGGCGGCGTGGCCCGAAGACTTCAAATTCCCCAGTGTCATCGAGCCCTATAAAGGCGACACAGACCCCCGCGAGTTCGTGCGCGTGTACGAAACCGCAATCGAGGTCGCGGGCGGAGATGACACCACAAAGGCGAAGGGACTCCCCCTCGCGTTGCAAGGAGTGGCGCTTTCCTGGTTTTTTACCATAGAGCCAAACTCCATCTACGCGTGGGAGCAGATCCGCGACCGCCTTCACAACAACTTTCAAGGAAATTATATTGAGCGGGTCGACGCGGACCAGCTCTTCGCCGTGAAGCAGAAACCTTCGGAGAAGGTACGAGACTATTTTAAACGCCTCGCGAAGGTGCGATGCCAGGTCAAGGACGTTAACGAGACAACCGTCATTAACGCGGCCATACAGGGCCTCCGCCCGGGCCCCCTGGCCGAGTACGACGCGCGCAAGCCTATCAAGACAGTCGCCAAGCTCTTCGACAAAATGGAGGGGTATGCGCGGGCTGAGGAGGATGCAAGGAGACGCAACGCCGCTCGACCTCGCCTGCGGCAGCGCTGCCATGCGAGGAGGAGGCGGGCGATGATTTCCGGCAGGGCGCGATCGACAACCCCGGAGGACACTCCGAGGCGACGGCCCCGGGGAGCAGGAAGGCTCGTCAAGGAGCAGCGCAAGCCCCGGCGTCACCAGCGCAGACCACAAAAGGCCCGCCATGTCCTCGGCGTCGGAAACGCCCTTCGAGAGCCGGCCCCCATATCGTGGAAAGAGGGCCGGGGATGTGAAGGCGGACCCGGTCAGGACGAGCGGCCCCGAGCGGAGCAAGAGCTTCGGGATTACGACAAGTGGTGCGAGGTGCATGGTTACGGCGATCACTCTACGAAGGCGTGCACCGCGGTCATGGAACTGCGACGGCTGATGGCCGGATCTCGGGCCTCACCCCCAAGGCCCCTTGCCGAAGTCCATGAGCGGCAGCCAAGAGGTGACCCCCTGCGAGCCTCCGCCAAAGAAGACGTGTGGCACCGCACCATCAGTGTCATTACCGGAGGCTCCTGTCGGAACCCGGAGCAACAACTCCTGGATCCTCTGTGTAAATCGCACTAGTCCAGGATCAGCTAGTGCACACAGTGAACAATAAAGATAAATATCAACCATAATGACATTTATTTAATTTAACGAGTACGGCCTTATGGCCAGCGTTTACATCATCGCACATTGGCAAATATAACTGCAAAAGAAACTGCGGAAGTGAAGCTGAAAAAGCGAAGCCCAAGCTTGCCCACAGGCAAACAACTGCAAGACGTGGCCTACTCGATCTGGTCTTCACCGTAGTCGAAGTCGTCTTCCTCTGTGTGGAGATAGCAACGTGAGTACAACTTGTACTCCGCAAGTCACACGGAGAAATGCAATATAATGATAAAGACTTCAATGGAAGGCTCATATGGTTAGTTTGCATAAAACAGCATTTAATGAAATATAATAAATAGATTGAAAATGCTGAATTTAATATAATACGTAAAGACAGTACTTGCAATTGAAAATATTACCGTCAGTGCAGGCTCCGACCAAACACCAACCTATCCACGGGCATCCCACCCGAACCATCTTTTCCAAAAGATCACGTATGGATTCCATCCATCCACACGCTTTCACTACGCAACTCTGATGAATTCCATCCATTCACCAGATTTCAATCTCTCACGGATTCCATCCATCCGCAAGGTTTTTGAAAACATTTTTGAAAAGCAAAGTCTAATCCATGAAAAATTTTACTCAGCATGCCCATGACCATGGGCACGGCTATCCAGGATAGGTTATACACTCTGCAGAGGTTGTACAGCTTTACCCACAAGACACGATCATCCCATATTGCCACCGGTTTACACACTTCCTTTGGTGTGCGGCAAGGAGTCGTGACAAGGCCTTTACAATGCAAAGTCTTCAACCTGGCCAAGCCAACTCTAAGGTTTCACCCGAAGAAGAATCCACTGCAGGACCCCTCTTGAGCCGAGTGAGACTTCTCATGGCCTACGCCACGCTCACTTTCAACCTACGAAATGGCTCAGGTTGGGACCCGCAAATTATTCAGCCAGGGCTGTCCCATACCAGCCTTGTGGTAGTACGTTAGGGCTTTGCAACGGCAGCTCACAGATCGGTCCTTAATTGACTCAGGCCCAACCACATACTCCCGTGCACGACAGTCAACCTCTACGGCTCCAACCAACATGGCATGCCTGCACCCACCACTCTAACCAAATGCCTAAGTCTAAACCAGGTTTATATTTTGTTTTCAAAATAATTCATAAACCTCCTTGACTCACCAAAGTCAAGAGTACACATCAAAAGCTTATCATTTTATGTGAAAAGGTAACCCAAAACCAAGTTTATATCTAAGCATGTCTAAGCATCTGATTTAAAACTCTCTAGCCAATACTAGTGTAATAACTAGAGTTTAATTCTAAGGTGACAAGGTATAAGGGTTTGCAATGTCAAAGGAGGTAATAACAAACAGGTATTAACTAAGGTTAAAACTGAATTGAAATACATTGAATAAAATTATGCATGCAATATAATTTAAATCAACATAATTTTATTTGCAATCTGGGATCAACATGGTCAAGGAGTGTGACTTGCCTTGCTCTTCAACTTGGTTTGAATCTTCGTCGTCGAATTTTCCCGAATCGTCAAAGTCTACACGCGAAAATAACCCACCAAATTCAAATAAATTCAAAATAAATTCAAATTGACTTCAAATATTTGAATTGAGGCTAGAAATGGATAGAGGGGAATTTTTGATGAATTTAGAAATTTGAATGGGCCAAATCGGAGTTAAAACGAGGGAGAACGGGCTCCGGGAAGTTTGGAAAGAGAGAAAAAGGAAAATCAGGGTTTTTAGAATTATTTTTCTAAAGGAAAATCTGACTTATTGCGTCAGCAGGGAATTTCATTTCGGCTAGAATTATTTTTCAATGGGAAAGGATTTTTTTTATTGCGCCAGCATGACCTCAGCCTTGAGGGAAACACGCTGACATGCGGGCCCCTGGTCCATGTGGACCATGTCCACGGACTCGGCGAGGCGCCGACGCGGTGGCGTGGCGGCCGGCGCCGCGCGCCGCGGCGCGGCGCCACTGGCTGCCACGTGGGCACGGCACGCGGCGTGGCCGGCCGGGAGGGCGCTGGGTGCAGGGCTCGCCGGCGTTCGGCGGCGGCGGCGGCGGCGGCGGCGGCAACAGGGAGAGGGGAAGATGGGAGCACCGGTACCTTGGCGGGCTTGACAGCACGGAGGCGGCGGCGGCGAGCAAAGCGGCGGAGCGCCACGGGCCGGCCGCGCGGCGGTGGAGCGGCCGGGAGAAGGGGAAGTGGAGGGGGAGGTGGGGCGAGTTGAGACGGAGGTCGGGGTGGGCTTATATAGGGGTCGGGGAGGGCGGAGGCGGCCGTATTTCTCGCCGGAGATGGCGCGGGGCGGCGGCGGAAATGGCGGGATTGGGGGGAACACGGCGCGGGAATGGGGGGATTCGGGCGCGGGAATGGCAGAGGAGGTGGGCGCGTGGGACACGACGCGCGCGGGAGAGAGGAGGGGCGCCGGGGAAGGCGAGAGCGGGCGCAACGGTCAGCGGCTCGGGGAGGAAGAAGATGGGCGCGGGGAAGACGACCCCGACACGCGGGCCCGGGCGGTCGGTGACAGAGGGAGAGGGAAACGGCTGACGGGCGGGCCCGGTCGGCAGAGAAATGGGGAGAGGAGACAGAGGAGCGGCTCGGGCGC
The DNA here is from genome assembly GCA_036346575.1 of Dendrocalamus sinicus. Taxonomy (NCBI): domain Eukaryota; kingdom Viridiplantae; phylum Streptophyta; class Magnoliopsida; order Poales; family Poaceae; genus Dendrocalamus; species Dendrocalamus sinicus. The sequence goes on along the minus strand of JAYEVI010000037.1, from coordinate 63,078 downwards.
GGGCGGATGAAGATCCGACGGCCAAAAGGGGAGGGCGAGCGGACGGGCGGATGGGCCGACTGGCGGGGTGGCGTGGCGCGGATCCGAGCCGGCCAGGTGGCGGGCGCGGAAGAGGGGACGGCGGGATCCGGCGGGCGACGTGGGCTGATCCCGGCCGTCCACGTGGCAGCCGGAGGAGAGGGAGGGGGTTTTATTTTTTTGATTTTTGATTTAGGATTTTCAGAAAATCCCAGAAAATTCAATAAGCCTCAGAAAAATACCAAATAACTTCCAAAAATTCCAGGAAAATTCACAGAAGCTCCTGGTGACATTTTGGACTTAATAAAATACTTCCAACTAATGTTGGTATTTACTTTTCATACTTAAAATACTTTTTAATTTCAAAAATACATTTTTAGACTCCAGAAAATCCAGGAAACCAAATAAAAGCCAAATAACCCCAAATAATTAATTTGAACTAGGATTTTTATATAAAATCAAAATATCATTTTATTTAACAATAATTTTAGGTTTTTCTGAAAATGCTTTTCAAATCCAGCTTTTTCAAAAACAGAAATTCAGGGCAAAACCAAATTTAAACTCTAGGCAACAAAACACTTATTTTAATTTAAAGTTTTATTTTATTCAATTTTTATTTACTTATTATTTATTTTATTTTAATAAAAACACAGTCATTCTGACTCCTTATCGAGGGCCCCTTGGGCGATCCACACCAGTGGGTGCCGCCCCGCAACATCACCTTTACCCTGGATGACGCCAGGGGTGTGGAGTTCCCTCACCAAGACCCTTTAGTCATACAGGCCCACATCGCAGGCCATGACATCAGGCGCATCCTTGTCGACCGGGGGGGGAGCTCTGCGAACATTCGGTTCGCGGGGGCCCTCGCCCGTATGGGAATTCCCCGAAGCCGCTTGGAGTAGCCAGGAGCTCCGCTTCAAGGCTTCGGAGGCCAACCGCTGGAGGCCATAGGACACGTGTCCCTTCCAGTTACATTCTGCCAGGGGAAAACGCCCGAAGCGCGCACGTCATCTTTGACGTCGTAGATATCCCACACCCTTACAACGTCATATTGGGACGGCCTGCCATCAACTCCCTCGAGGCGATCCCACACCACACCTTCTTATGTATGAAGCTCCCAGGCCCAAAGGGTGTGATCACTGTGTTCGGCGACCAGGACCTCGCCAGACACGTCGAAGCCAGCAGCTGGGACTTGCAACGCCCGGTGCACGTCCTCCCAGACATGCTCGGCGACACGCCCTCCGCTCCGGGATGGACGCCTAAGCCTCGGCCTGAAGGTGAAGTCAAGAAGGTGCCGCTCCAGGCGGAAGGGCAGTTTGTGTCCATTGGCAAGGGGCTCCCTACGGAGGTCGAGCGAGACCTACTCCGAGTGCTTCAGAACAACGCCGACATTTTTGCATGGTCACCGGAGGACATTAAGGGCATAGACCGCGCAGTGATCGAGCATCGCTTGGCGATCGCCACGACGCTGCGCCGGTCAGCGAAGCTTCACCGTATGTCCATGGATCGGCAGCAGGCGGCCAAGGTGGAGGTGGCCAGTGGGGCCTAGCGTATGTGCATCGACTTCACGGCGCTCAACAAGGCGTGCCCAAAGGACAATTACCCCTTGCCACGCATCGACCAACTGGTCGACGCTACCGCCGGGTGCAAGCTAATGAGCTTCCTAGACGCCTACTCTGGATACCATCAGGTATACATGGCCGAAGACGACGAGGATAAGACCAGTTTCATCACACCGATTGGGACCTTCTGCTTCATCAGGATGCCCTTCGGTTTGAAGAACGCAGGCGCTACCTTTACCCGCCTCATCGCACTTGCCCTCGCCGCCCAACTCGGGAGGAACGTGGAAGCCCACGTCGACGACGTGGTAGTCAAAACCCGACAGCTCGCCCTGCACGGCCGGGATCTCCAGGAGACCTTCGACAACCTCAGGAAGGCCGGCATCAAGCTCAACCCCGACAAATGCGTCTTCGGCGTCCAGGCGGGCAAATTACTTGGCTTCCTCGTATCCGGACGGGGCATCCAGGCGAATCCCGATAAAGTTGAGGCCATCCTGGATATGGAGCCGCCCAAGACGGCGAGGGAGGTCCAGAGGCTGGCGGGCCGCATGGCAGCCCTAAGCCGCTTCCTATCTAGGGCAGCGGAGCGGGGTCTACCATTCTTTAAGACACTCCGCAGGTGCGACGGATTTCGGTGGGACAGCGACTGTGCGGAGGCCTTCAACGAGCTCAAGAAACACCTGGCGAGCCTCCCCACTCTGGTCGCCCTAGCACCAGAGGCTCCCCTCTTGCTTTACCTGGCCGCGTCGGTTACAGCGGTCAGTGCCGTCCTCGTCCTAGAGGAAGGCGCCGTACAGCGGCCCGTATACTTCGTCTCCGAAGCCCTCCAAGGCGCCAAGACGAGATATACGGAGCTCGAAAAGCTTGCTTACGCGTTGGTCATGGCCTCCAGGAAGCTCCGACATTATTTTTTGGCCCACCCGATCACAGTGCCTTCCTCGTTCCCCCTGGCGGAGATGTTACACAATAAGGAATCCATGGGGCGCATCGGCAAGTGGGCTGCCGAGCTCGCCTCGTTCTCCCAGACATACGCCTCACGGACGGCAATCAAATCTCAAGTCCTCGCTGACTTCCTCGCGGAATGGACTCCGCCGGCTCAGCCCGCTTAGAAGCACGACGACCCGGTCTGGACCCTCACCATAGATGGGGCTTACGGCGTCGCGGGCGTGGGTGTAGGCGCGGTAATTGTCACGCCCGAGGGGCAGCGCCTATTGTACTTGGCGCGCCTCGCGTTTCCGGCCACCAACAACACAGCTGAGTATGAAGCGCTGCTCTTCGGCCTGACCAAGCTCAAGGCAATCGGTGCGCGGCGGGTGCTTGTCCGCACGGACTCGCGTTTGGTGGCAGGCCACGTAGACAAGTCATATCAAGCCAAGGACCCTGAGCTGGCTAAATACCTCGCGGCCGTAAGAGCGAGGGAAAGGCATTTCTTTGGCATCACGGTCAAGGCCATCCCTCGTGCGGAAAATGAGCAGGCCGATGCTCGCGGCGGCGCGCGGCTAGCCCGCCACCGACGGGCGTTTACGAAGTGTTGCCGCAGGCGGCCATTGCGCAGGACAACCGGGACGCGGCTCTCGTGCACCACGTCGTCCAGCAGGGCGACTGGCGAGAGCCCATCTTCAATTTCTTGCAGGGCATCGCCGAGCCAGAGGACCACGCCGAGCTCCGGCGTCTGCAACACCGTGCCAGATCCTTCCAGGTGTTTGAAGGGACGCTCTACAAACAGGGAGTCTGCGCACCGCTCCTGCGCTGCCTCTCCCGCGAAGAAGGGAAGAAGCTCCTCTCGGAGATCCACGCGGGGGCATGTGGGTCTCACCTCGCGCCGAGGTCATTGGTCGGCAAGGCGTTCAGGCAAGGCTTTTACTGGCCGACTGCCATCACTGACGCCCAGGACCTCGTGCGTCGGTGCCAGGGGTGCCAGTGGATGGGACGCATCATCCACAGGCCCCCGACGAACCTCAACCCTATTCCCCCGGTGTGGCCGTTGGCACGCTGGGGCGTTGACATAGTGGGACCACTCCCCCAAGCCCAGGGGACCTGCGGTTCGTGGTAGTCATGCTGAAATACTTTTCCAGGTGGCCGGAGGCGGTAGCCCTAGCCAAGATAACCTCGGCGGCCATGCAGCGTTTCCTCTGGCAGAACATCATATGTCCCTTCGGCGTGCCCAGGGAACTCACCGTCGACAACGGACTGCAGTTTGATGCCACCCCATTCAAGGAGTTCTGTGGCGACATGGGCATCACGCTTTGGTTCGCCTCGGTTGGGCAACCCCAGTCCAACGGAGCAGTCGAAAGGGCGAACGGCGCCATCAAAAAACGCCTAGTCGGGCTGCCAAAGGGCAGGTGGCTGAGCGAGCTTCACAGCGTCCTCTGGTCCCTTCGCACAACGGTAACACGCCCGACGGGGTTCACGCCCTTCAAGCTCCTTTTTGGTGATGAGGCAGTGACGCCTGAAGAAATCAAGGCTGGATCGCGGAGGGTCCTTGTCCAAGCGCCCGACGAAGAGCGTCGCGTGTCCTTGGACCTTCTCGACGGGGCGCGAGCGAGCACAGCCCAACATGTTGAAAAGTACGCACGGCAGACAGTACGTACTCGAGATCGGTCCGTATATCCGCGAGGGTTCAAGGCCGGGGATCTTGGCCTCAAAACGGCACTCCACGCGGAGACCGTTGGCAAGCTGGAGTCCAAGTGGGAAGGTCCATACATTGTGGCTGAAGCATTACGAAGGAGCGTGCATCTCGCCACACTTGAGGGACAAACTCTCCGCCACACATGGAACGTGGACAAGTTGCGGCGATATTACGCCTAGAAGCAGGACGAAGGTTATAATGGCATCAGCCCCTCCTAGTACGATGCTCGCCCGCGCAAACGGGAGTTCAATAAAGCTCGCTATTTCCAAAAATAGTATTGCCTGGCCGCAATATGCAGAGGATCACCCCCGCGCGTCGAGGTCCGCCTCCGCACGCGCCAGTCTACGGACTCTAAATGAAGTCGTAGCGTCGAGGTCCGCCTCCGCACGCGCCAGTCTACGGACTCTAAATGAAGTCGTAGCGTCGAGGTCCGCCTCCGCACGCGCCAGTCTACGGACTCTAAATGAAGTCGTAGCGTCGAGGTTCGACTCCGCACGCGCCAGTCTACGGACTCTAAATGAAGTCGTAGCGTCGAGGTTCGCCTCCGCACGCGCCAGTCTACGGACTCTACATGAAGTCGTAGCGCCAGATTGCCTTCTTCCAATCTTCCTAATCTGATCTTTTCTTACATTCAGCGAGCGATGCAGGCTCGGGATCAAGATCGATGATTGTGGCAATTTTCTTTGCGAAATAGATATCGATATTGGCTGTTGTCTCATTCAAGGACTCTCCCGTGTGCACATAATTTATAGCTATTTCTTCATGAGTTGCTTCTTCTGGAGCGATTGCTTCTGCTGGAGCTTCACCTTGCACATCGCTTCTTTCAATTGCGGTGGCAAGTCCCTTTAGTTTTTCGGCTCCGATGTGTGCGCACACATCCATGTCGATGGGGATATTCAGATCCAGTATGCCTTTTCGGAAGGTGTCATACTTGTGTCAGGTCTCAACTGGCTCCCCTTCTCATTCTGGGGGACTTCAATGATCGGCTGTAATAAATCCCTCTTATCCTTCTTCACCAGGCGTCCCTAGTTACTAAGGATTCGAGGAACCGGAGTTCCCATCCTCTTTTTTATTTTTCTAAGGCCTCTGGACGAGATTAGGGATGCCTTATACTTTCTTTGGTGTTTCAACCCTCTCCGGTGCAGTGGGTGCAAGCACATGCGACTTAGTCACGCTCTTCAAATCACTAAAGTGATCAGGCAGTTGATTTGCTAATACTTGCAAATCTATTGTCTTCTGGACTTCTCTTGTCTTCTAGACTTCTCTATTTGCGTCATTAGTATGCGGGTCATCTGCATAGATTCCCGTGGCTTGCCATGTAATGTCTTTTGGACTTCTCTAGTGTGCGGGTCATCTGCATGGATTCTCCAGGCTTGCCACGTAATTTCCCGACATTCTTCATCAAGGGGTTGATTTCCCCCCTAATGTTGGGAAATTTTCGGTGGTGACACTTGCGCTAGTTGCATAGGTAAATGGATGTTGTAGGCCGAAGGTCTAATGTTGATGAGATTCGCTGCATACAGGACTGCGTGTTCCCAACATGTAGCTGCTGGATTTCAATTATGCAAAAGGGGTCGGGCAATAAATTCAATTCTTTTAATTAAAGCCTCTGCCAAACCATTCTGGGTATGGACATGCGGTACCGAATGCTCAACTGCAGTTCCCATTGCTATGCAATAATCATCAAATGCCTTTGAAGTAAATTCTCCGGCGTTGTCCATTCTGATGGACTTAATATGATGATCTGAAAACACATTTCTGATGCGAATGATCTGCGAGATCAACTTTGCAAAGGCATGGTTTCTTGTGGACAACAAACCCACATATGATCACTTCGAAGAAGCGTCAATGAGCACCATGAAATACTTAAACGGCCTTGAGACGGGCTGTATAGGACCGCAAATGTCTCCCTGGATGCGTTCCAGGAATGCAGGGACTTCATTCTTCACTTTCAGAGTGGAGGGTCTAGTTATTAGTTTCCCGGTGGCACATGCAGGGCACACAAAATCTTCATGATTCGAGAAATTCTTCACATTAATATTATGTCCATGTGAGTTATTTATTATATTTCTCATCATCCTAAGACTTGGGTGGCCTAATCTGTCATGCCAGAGACAGAAAAGTTCAGAGCTTCTAAACACTGCTTTGAGCGATTATGCGCTAGACGCTTTAATGTTGGTATAATATAGCCCAGTTTCAAGTGAATGGAGTTTTTCTAATACCCTTTTCCATTCTCTTCGCGCTTCGTAATGAGCAGGTATTCCTTACCGTACCCTTCTTCAGTCTCAACGTGGAAACCATTGGCGCGAATATTCTTAAAATTTAGGAGAGTTCTAGTCGATTCTGGGTACAATAAGGCTTCTTCAATAACCAAAGTTGTGGCCATTGTCGCTCTTCCTGAACCAGTTATACATGCATCGCTTCTAGCGATTGTCGTAAGGCTGCCAGTGCTCTTACGAATCGACTGAAAACTTAGTCTCTCTTAAGATGATATGCGTTGTGCCGCTGCTAGCTAAGCACACTTCCTTCATAGGGCGCTACACGCGTTCTAATATAGGGTATTTTATTAACATGCATGAGAAGGCAATCAACACATAGATAAAATACTCCAATATCAGAACATATCATGCCATCATAGACTGAATAAATGAATGAATTCATCAAATATCATCCAACCATCACGAGAAAATAACAATTCTCAAGTACCATCCCTGCAAATTCTAACATATTCTTCCACACAAAATAAATGACAATTAAAGTCTAAATGCATTCTGTGCACTAGACTTCTTCTGCTATTCTCTCGGGGGTGACATTCTCTTCAAGAGAAATCATGGCGGTGGCTATTTCTAGGTCGAGAAGGGGTTGCTGCTGTCGTGATGGTCTCAAACACCATCAACGCAGGCAGCTGCTCAGAACGCTCCCCCTCAACCGATGCAGAGTGGGCTTCATGTTGCCATTTGCCATCCCGCTTTGGCTTGCTGGCATTATTCTCTTGTGGAGCATCTGATTTGCCTTTCTGGGCTGCGGCCTTACCCTTCCTTCCCCTTTTCTCTATCAAGGGCTTTCGCACCTTTTTGCTCCCAGGCGTTGGCTTCACGGCCAGCGGAGCTCCCAGATGGCTGAGTGACTTAGTTCTTGTAGAGAACTTCGTCCTGAGCTTCCGCAACTTGCATCATATCAATCAATTTGGCATATTCCTCATAGCCGTCTTGACGATAATTGCGTGCGAATTATTCTTCATTGGGCTGGAAGGATTTTCATAATTTTCTGTATTGGGGTACAAATCCTGTGCAAGGCAGAATTATTTTCCCTGAACGTCTTAAAGTCGGCAAACCTCAGTCTGATCAACTCTTACTCTGCTTGAGGAAGAATGATGTACTTTAGCCTCTCAAACCGCTTCTTGAGTGCGGTCCAGAGTGCTAGCGCCCACTTCTCCGTCATATACTCATTCTTGAGAGTGAGGCAGAGGTGGTGCCTGAGAAAATGATATGCCTAATCATTCTCCTCAGGTTTGGGTTGAACGTCATTCAGTCCGCCAATCCCAATAGCAGCGCGAAGCTTCCTGGCTCCAAGCACAATCTCAACATCGGATGCCTACGTCAGATTGTTTTGGCCATGCAGGGCCAGCTCCTCGAACTTCCAATTCGTGATGCTAGTCATTTAAACGTGTATAAGTTTACTGCTGGTAAATATGCACGGAATAATTTACTGCGGGTAAATAAATGGTACAAAAGGTTCTCGTAATGTTCCAGAATTTTCTATGTATTTTCTATAAATTTTACTGCTAATTCAGTGATTAAAAGCAATTTTCAGTAATTACAATTAACCAAAAACAATAAATAAATACAGAAAATACAGAGAATAATAAAGGCATAAATAAATAAGCTTCGAATGCTAAAAATAATTCAAAATTCGGATTCCCGAGACCCTTTTATGCAAGAATATGAAATTTCAGCAAATTCTGCAATTCTAGAGGGTTTATATGCAAATTTTCAATTCAGAGAAAAAATCGCGTAATTTTCTGATTTACTGAAGGGTTTTTCTGCAAAATTCTGGACCCGCTCGTAAATTTGAGGACCTACTGGTAATTTTTGGAACTACCGAGGCCTTTTATGCAAAATTCCGGACTTGAATGCAAGTTTTAGGGCCTTTCGGTAATTTCTCTAATTTTCGGAGTCTTTTCCGCAAAAATTGCCTCCCTCCCGCCCCGGGCAGGCTTTCTTTGCAGCCCATCCCGGCCCATATCCTTTCGGCCCACATGGCCTTTCCATCGCCTCCCCTGGCCTAGCCGTTCGGTGCATAGGGCCCATCGGCCCACACGGCCTGGCTAAAATCCCCCACATGCCCGGCTAGGGTTTCCCTACCCATAATTTTGTGGCGGCGGCGGCTGCAAGCCGAGTGGGAGGCGGCGCTCAGGTTCTTCTTCGACGCCGGCGGTAGTCAAGGACGGATCGGCGGCTGTGGCGGCCAAGTGGCGTGGGCATGGTGTGCCTTTCGGGGCGCGGTGGTCGAGCCCGGGCGGCGTACGCGGCGGCACCATTCGGGGCGGCGACGGCTCCTTCCGTCGGCGGCGGTTGTCTTGAGCATGGCGGCGAGGCGGAGGTACGGCGGCGGCGCTCCTCCCGTCGCGGCGGCGGTCAGCGAGCATGGCGGCGAGTGGAGGTGCAGGCGGCCGGCCTCGATAGCCCGCGCCGACGGTGGAAGCTGCCGGCCTTGGGACCGGCGAAGAGGCCCTCGGGAGCGGCGGCCCGATGGCGGCGCTGCGAGCTATGCTGCCGGCGGCGGCCCGAGCGCGAGGAGCGGGCCCATGCGCGGCGGCGGCAACACCTGCGGCGGAACTCGGGGCGGCGCTACGGCTGCGCGGAGGTGCCGACCGCGCGGCGCTTCGAAAGGCGCCGACTACGATGGCGCGAGGCGCTTCGCTTCCGGCGGCGCGAGGAGGTGCTGCCTCGGCCTCGACCGGGCGCATGCGGCGGCCAGCCGAGCGGTGATGGGGCCAAGACGCATGCGGGCCGGTGGTTGGGGCAAGTCGGCAGCACCGGCGGCGGCTGGCCGCATTGGGGATGGCGCACGACTATAGGCCGTTGGTCTAGGACTCGGGCGGTGGCGCTCTTGCGGCACACGCGAAAGCCAAGGTGGTCAAGGCCAGTTCGGCGACTCTTCCCAGAGGCTTAGGGCGGTGCGCATCCTGCGGGGAAATGGGCCATGCTCGGGCGGCCATGATCGGCTGCAGGCCGATGCCCTTTTTTCATGCAGTTCCATGCAAATACCAGTGCGAAACTGAATAGAAAACATGCAAAAATTTCTCGTTTCTAATTTACGATGCAATCAACATCTACCCCGTTTCGCAATCTACCGATCGACATTGTGCCGGCGATTTCGGATCTGCTCGTGGTAGATTTGGGGCGGATTTGCATCGTCTCTAATCTACAGTGCAATCAACATCTACCCCGTTTCACAATCTACCGATCGGCATTGTGCCGGCGACTTCAAGTCTGCTCGCGGTAGATTAGGGCGGATTTGCACCGTAGAGATTCAATCTAGAACGCGAAAAGAAAATACAAATTCAAAAGCGATCTAGAAATTCAATCTGTGCTTCGATGATTACCTCGTTCACTGGAGCGAAGTCGTGCTGATAACGTATTGAGGAACTGTAACATCCTAAATTTTTAAAGTTTGAAATTTGGATTAATTTAAAAACTTTTATTTGCATCTTACTAGCATTTGAGTTTTTGTGCAAAATCTTATTTGGGTTTTCCTGAATTCTGTGCCTGGGCAAGTAATAACTGGAAATAAATCTCAAATACAAATAAGAAGTGTGACAATAATATTAATAATGAGAAATAATTTTGGGGAGTTTAAGGCCCTGAGAATCACAACACTAAAAATCTCGAGTCTAAAATCAAGATCAATAAATGCTAATGTGAGACAAAAATCCAAACTACAAAAAATTTTGGCTTGAGCAATTCTTTTTCTCTTTTCCTTCTTTTTCTCTTAGTTCCTCTCCCTTCCATGTGGGCCCCCATTTCTTTCCCCCTCTTCCTCTCTTTTTCCTCCCGGCCCCTGCGCCCACTGTTTTCCTTCTTTTCCCCTTCTCCCTCCCTTCTCATGGCTGTGAGCGCTCCGTGTCTCCCTCTTTTCTTCTCTCCCCCGCGCCGAGCTTCACAGTCATCGCGTCGCCTCGAGCCCACCGCTCTCTGCTGCACACCGCGCTCTGCGCCCCTGCCCTGCGCCGCGCCTGACCCGTCGTTGTCACTCTGTGCCGCGGCGCGCCGAGCCTCGCGCCCGGGCAAGAACCGGCGGATCTCCACCCCGCCGCCCGGTCCGTCGCCACTGCACTCTCCCGCCCCCTCTGTCGCCATAAAAGCCGCTGGCTTCTCCCATTGCTCCTCGGCGCCATCCTTCCCACTTCCCCCACCTTTTTCCCCAATTCGGCCTCCTCCCCAAATCCACGGTCACCACCGCCATTACCGCCGTCGACATCTCCCCGGTAGGCCTCCGGCCGATTCCGTACCTTGGGAGCATCTCCGCGACCCCGGGAATCTTCCCCAACCGCCGGTCCGGCTCCCCATCGTCGGAGCTCCTTCCCCCACGGCGGACCAACTGTGCCACCACCGGCCTTCGCCGCTAGCCTTCCTCGGCGCCTCTTCCACCTGGCTAGCCCGTCGGTGAGCTCCCCCTTCACCCCCTAGTGCTCGCGCCCCTCTCCAGCTCCGCCCCCTCCCACCACGGCACCGGCGCCCTGTTTCACCCTCACCTCCGGCCACTCACGCCGACGCCAACCATCCCCGACGCCACCACGGCCCCTATTGACCCCACCAACACCATCACCATCTGCGGGGCAACCCATTCCACGAGTCTTCGGCGCCTCCCCGGCCGGGCCTCGCCGGCGACGCCGTCGGCCATAGCCACCCGGGCATCTCCTCTGTTTTAAGACTTGCAGGCTTGGCTTATCAGCTAACCCTTCCCTTTTTACCGTCAGGTAATATCGAGCGAGCATTTGGTTAGCCAGGCGCGCGCTCAATCAGGCCACCCGGGTTCGATCCTCTATCTCAGCGCATTCCTTTCTTTTTATTCTATTTTTAGTGACCATTACAACTAATGAAAAACCAAAGGAAAAACTTAGAAAAATCCAAGGAAGATAATAAGTTTAATTAATATATAAAATAAGGTCACCTAAGGTTTAACGCTTGATTGTTTATTATATGAGCAACTAATATAGCTTAAGTATTTATTTAAGGTTTAGTTATCAATTAGAGGAATTAGCAAAATATGTTTCTGCTATAGGTCCAAATTTAGCAAGGATCTAAATTAAAGATTACCTTAAAAGAAGTTAAAATGAATGCCTTACCATTAAAATACCGCTGTTAAGCAAATCTCAGGTAGTAGATTTAATTAAGTAACTATGTTGAAACGTAACCCTATATAGCAAGCTTGACCTCAAGAAAATAAGAGGGTGTTAGTCATTTAATTAATAAATTGGTTAACTGACAGTGAAATTCACAACCTAATTCTTAACAGATCGAGGTATGGCATTCTGTCATTGGCTATGCCAAGCCATCTCTAGGTTCTAAACAAGATATTCACGTAAATACTCATTTATCATGAATCTTCCTCAACATCCCTCTCGTCGAATGTCCTAGTCATCTCACACTTCGCTCCAACCCCGTTCGACTCATACCGTGCCCCATAAAATACCAAGTGTGGGTTACTTATCCCTAAAACCATGAAAGCTATTTTCCCTACGCCCATCTAATTATATTTAAGCAAACTAAGTTAAGCATTTTAGCAAGATTTCGCTACATAAAATATCAACAATAAAGCACTCATTCAATAAGATGCAAACCGCTAATAATAAGATTGGTTAATTAATAAAATAATCAACCTTGTGCATAATAAAACTAAAATTGAGTTTATTCGGATTTATTTGGATCTTTTTGAGTTATTTGCTTTTATTTGGATACAGCCGTTTGTCGCGTAATTAGAAATGGGGAGTCATGAAGCTTTAGTGGATCAAGCGAGATCAAGCTCAAAGTGAAGATAGGGACCAAAAGACCCAGATAAAGCATTGTGTGAGCTCAAGACCGCAGTGAACCATACCAGGCGAGTCAATACTTTGATCATGTTGAACCTACATTTTCTGCAAATTACTTTGTTTTAAATTATCAAATTGCATGATGTTACTTTATATGCAAATACATGTTAATTTAATACTCTAGTTATATGCCCATTGTTTACCTTGAATAATATTACCCCTCCTTTGGAATATTTGGATGTGTGAACCTTGTCACCCTAGCAAAATTATAATAGTAACATTTCAAACATAAGTCCCTAATTATATGCTATGCTTAGTACTGCATAGATACTCAGGGGGCGCTGAAATGCCCCAAGCATCATTGTCATTTTTAATCATGAGAAATTGGTTTGGACAGTCATGGTGGGAATGACTGGTATATATTTGGACATGATTATTTTATACTCCCAAAATCCCCAACTTGCTTAAATATCTGGGCGGATTGGTTTGAGGGTGTGAGTGTGGTGCAGTGGATGCACAAAGTGGGTTAGTGGTAGACCGCCCAGATACCACTAAGGACCGAATCTTGTCATGACCTCTTGTGTAAAATAGTACAACCACAAGTCTGTAAAATACAACTTGGCTAAGTAAATTTATCGAAATCCCGGGACTCATCTCACTGGTAGGGGATTGAAGGGGTACGCTATGGCAAGGGGGCCTGAAGGGACACCAGTGGGGATGAAGTTTCCCACTGTCCTACGTTGCGGGAAGTAGAAGCTGAGTGCGTAGTGGTGTGGGAAACATCCCACAGATAGATGGGACCCACCGCAAGTGGGAGAAGCCCATAAAGTGAGATGATAAAGGGACTAGATATTTAGAAAAGTCATCTGTGATTTGTGCTCAACCACACTTCTAAGGAATTGTGTGGGGCAACGAGTTGATTGTCTCTTGTGGTGAAAGTGTACAAACTCTGCAGAGTCAAAACTATTCGAATAGCCGTGCCCACGGTCAAGGGCGGACATGGGAACTTAACCAGATATAGTTCTATTTCAAAATATTTTATGAATGGGAATGGAAAAAGTGGAAGGGCAGTGAAAAGCCCTGATTTGAGTTGTCCTGGGTGTCGTCCCAGTGGTAATGTAAGCGGTTATAACGCTGAAATGTTAGCATATGGTGCGGATGCCATGTAATGGTGGATGGAATCTGGATCGCTATTATTATTGCATTTTCTTGAACATTATGCTTTTGTTCAAAACTGCTAGGTCTCAGGAAATTTTATGTATTGTATTTCAAATAGTGGCATTTCTATTCCTACAAAATAAAATATGGAAAGATTAAGCAGGGTCGTGAGTAAAGGAAATAGATGTTTATAGTGTACACATAAAGGTATTGGTGGATTCATGTCGATCATAAATAAGAAATGATAGTGTGGGTTCTGGGAGAAATAAATTGGTGGAATCTAGTTGAATAGATAGGCTAGATAGATGATTTAAAAGATTTTTAGAGATTTAAGGATTGCACAAATAATTATTGGATTACGACACTAATAAATAAATTCTTGGGAGATGACAATATTGGAATTAATAGATTCGGTTACTAGATGAGTCAATTGAATTTTCAGGAATTTGGAGGAGTAATACAGGTATTGGATTATAGTTCCTGATTAGTGATTTACTTCGTGGGAGGATACTAGTGGATCGTAGAATTAATCAATGATATTCTTGGTGGATATATAATGGTGAATCGTAGAATTGATCAATGATATTCTTGGTGGATATATAATATTGAATCGTAGGCTTGATCAATGATATTCTTGGTGGATTTGAATCAATAATAAAAAGGATTGGATTGTTGGAAAATCTTGATGAGAATGTTCGGTGGATTAATTAAATGATGTCACTCGTTGTTTGGAGTTTAGACAGCACTCAATATGGAAAGTATGTGTTCGGTGGATTAAGTCAATTATGGCGATCGCTATTGGGAGTCTTAGACAGCAGCTAATAATGAGAGTGAATCTTTGGTGGATTAAGTCAATGATGTCAATCGCGGTGAGGAGTTTTTAGGTTGCAAAAACAACAATATGATTTAATAACAGAAATGCTACTAAAAGTGATTTATGGCAAATAAAATAACCCGAGCCTCTCCTTTGACAAGTCATGCATACTATTTAATTGCATTCTGTGTATTGGCTCGCGGAGCACGGGGTTGGAGTGCTCACACTCGCTTTTGCGACAAAATTCAGAATCAGGAATCAAATCACCGCGCCTCAGCAACAAGATTGGACAAGTCGGCGAGAAGATGAAGATGTCAAGGGCTAGGTAGTTGGTGCTGTGGGCACGTCTGAAGGTCCCACCTGTGCTTCGTTCTTCATTGCTGCAATTTAATGATTTCGGCCTCATCGGCCCATGAGTAAGTTTACTATTATATTTACGCTTCCACATTATATGTATTTTGATGTCCATAACTGTAACTGTGTGCACTATCTACTGATCCAGGGAATAGTGCAGCTAAACACAGTAGAATCCGGATTATAAAATCTGGGTGCTTACAGGAACTGTCGCTGGCGACCAGTCCGAGCGATTCCTCTGTTTAGAACAAGAACGAATCAATCACAGAATCACAGAAGAATAGATTGAATACACAGAGAGATAGAGAGAACTCCTGATCTTTCTTTATTGCTTTCATTCATGTGTGTACATAATGAGGAGGTATGACTCTCTATTTATAGACTACAATGAGGTGCCCACCACGGGCCCTGGGCTGCCGGCCCAGGCCCAGGTTTCTTAACAACGACTAGCCCCATCTGAACTCTCGATTGGCTTTTCACTTGCTGCTAGTTTTTTTCTAAATTATTTAATTTAAATACTAAAAATGAGAAAAAAAAACTGTTATATTATTACGGATAATTTAAAGAAATAAGAGAGAAAGAAAAGATAAAAAACTAAAAAACTAAAATAAGCCAAAAATTAGACACCTACGTGTTTTAAGTGATTTTTAGTTTAAATAAGTTGAAAGCCGAAAAAATGTTTAGAATTGACCTTACTTGCAGGACCAAATTTAATTTGATTGATGTGTGTTGCGTGATTGCACGGACTTAGTTTTCATGAGTAATTGGAGTAATCTTTTCTTGATTGCCGACTGGTGGTTGGCGAAGCTCCAGCACTATTGACAACCATAACTCCATTTAGCTATAGATGGCCCACGAAAATAGCGACCTAACATTAGCATATAGATATAAAGTTTTTTTAAAAAAACAAGAAACTAAAGTCTAAACATGAAGCAAAGCTTCTTTCTCACTACTACCCGTTTAGATTTCCGTTCCTCTTTTTTTTTCTCATCCCGACCACTCGACCAGTACCAACTAGGTATGAAAAGTGGATACGAATATCCGTATTATCCGGTCACCATATTTGATATAATGTGAATATGGTATAGATTTTTTCGTCTGATTAACAATTTCAATCCTATTCGAATTCGTATAAAAAATATGGATATGAATATGGTATAGATTTTTACCATCCAAAATGTTATTTTATTCAAAACTATCCGTATTCGTATTCATATTCGACGAAATAATATGCATATTTTATTACAATATGATTAATTAGTTGGACAAGTTTTTTAATTGAACGTGAATTCATGTTTCTTTAGGTGAAGTAAATGAATTAGAATGATTAAATGTGATTATATGAGGATAAAATATCGTTAATATTTTCATACTACATAAGTGATGAGGATATCTGGATCCGATCGAATTAAGTAGATATTTGATTCGAATTCGTATCCGGCATTTGTCCGGTCCGTATTTATATCCAATGTTTGTTCGATTCGTATTCGAATCTGAGAAAAATATGGATGCAAATATGATTTAAACACTATGTAATCCATATTCGATTTATTTTCACTTCTAGTACCAACCGAAACGAGAGAGAGAAGGGAAGACAGCTAGGGTTTCTTAATCTTTCCGTTCCTCCCCTTTTTTGAGATATCTTTCACTTATATTTTTGCCAAGGAAACGGATAAAGCTCCAGTACATGCTTTAAGGCCCAAGGCCGTCTCGTCTGCTTTCAGTAGGCTGGACCGCAGACGTAACTTTCTCCTATTTCTCCGTAGTCTGGACCTAATAAGCTCCTTAGCCTGAACAATTATCGTACATATTTGGTTTCTAGAACAAATTGTTTGGCCCTTTCATAGACTCAATGATTGGAGGGTGACATGTCACTTATCTAGAATCTTTAATATAAAAATTAAATATGCATTTTACTCAAATTATTAATAAAATCAGAGAGTCTTTTTCTAAAAAAATTAGAGAATGACAGGTGGAGTAGCCCGTATAATAGCTCCGAATCGGACAAGGGAGAGAAGGCATCAATCGATTCGTCTCCTTATCATTCACTGAATTTCCTGCTCTCTTTTTTTTTTTGCAATTCGATTCCAAATCCTTCTCTGATTCCTTGTACAACTCGTAGGATTAGCTCTTTCAAAATCTTTCCTCAAATATCAATAATATACAGTGAAAATACAAATTCATAATCTCGTCAAAGCCCTAAGCCAAAGAATGCAAAATCTCGGAAATTATAAGTCATACCGGTGAGACTTCTAGCTAGGACCTGTCACACCAAAAATTGTTAGCGGTCAGATCTCTAGCGAGGGGTGGTAAGACCTCTAGCATAACGGTGGCAAGACCCCTAGCTGAATGGCAATCAGATTGGAATTAACAGTAAAATCAGTCAATGCATAGTATATTTAGCACTATTTTAAATCCAAGAATTCACGTAACTTTTGATCTGATGATCTAAATATTTTGATCCGATCATCTAAATAACTTGAAACATGGCATACACCTTCTCTAAGATATCAAAACTATTTCAATCAACGATCGGGAGAATCATTGCTAAAGTCATGACATTTTTTCATTTGAGTAAAGGGTGCATTGAAACCGGACAAAAGAGAGAAATTTTGATCTGTTCTTACTCATGAGTCTTAGATGATCTAGGTGATCTTGGATGGGTTCTCACATGTCATAGTAAACTAGATCATAGCATGAATTCGATCTAAATCACCAACAAGAGTAAAACCCAAAAACACCTCTCTTGAGAAAAACCGAGCAAACTCAAAAACTTTCTCTAGATTATACCTAGATGGATAGGATCTTATCTCCAGAAGACCTCTCCACCTCTTACGTCTCCTTGACACCAGAAAAGCTCAAGGGAATAGAAATTCAAACAAAAAAGCCAAGAAAATCAAAAGTGCAAAAGGAGATTCATAGCACAACTTACTTTGGCAAACTTTAGATGTTAATTTCACTTAGAAATATTTTATAGCCAATCTCTCAAAATGACAAAACTCTAAGTCTAGAGCAAACACATAAAAGGCTCCAACACAAAGAAAACTTAACCCTAGTATCTTGAATCTCTTACAAGACAACTCAACACAAGTCTTATGTAGTGGAGACTTCTTACCTCTCATTTAACCCTAACAACTAGCTATTCCTTAGTGGATCACACTACTTACATATGGAGAAACCCGGTAATCCAAACATAAATGGATTTTACTCTTACACATACTTACACGCTTTTAAAGCGCAACTTCCCAAAAGCTCTGCAAGGTCGATAAGATATTCCAACCACAAAGACATGACCTAAACCACTTATGCCAGCGCCGCGATTTTACAAATTGCCACTGCATCCAATTTTGGACGATTTTCTCAATTGCCACCCACCGGTTTTCACGATGATACGATGTACATGACTTATTACCAAGATCATACGCCTACGCCGAGGCCATCACCACTTGAAACACCCAAATCCCATGGCACACCAACATCGTATCACTCCACAGTCCGTGATGCCTATCGCCTTGTCGTCAAGATCATATGTATGCTCTGAGGAACGTCACCACTTGAAACGCACAAGTCCATGCCAAGTAGAAGAGTTAAGATTCTTGAAGAGAGCCTTGTGGGAGATGTGAGAGGCACTTGTAACTTAGTTTTTTTATCATCCTTAGACTTTATATATGGCTAGGGACACTACTACACAACAGGGATATAGCAACACCAACATGTGTTACTATAGGTTAAAGAAAGTGTTACTAGCTCTCCTCGTAACACATTTTTTTATGTGTTCCAATTGCCCATGTTACTATATACTGGTTTATTGGAACACCATATATGTGTTCTTTTACATCCAAAAAAGTGTTACTAAACTGTAACACATTTACTTATATACTGGAACATTTGTTTAGTGTTACAGTGATTCTCTACTGTAACACTTTTTTTAGCTCTAGTAACACTTCCTCATTTTTGTAGAGCATACAGTTTGGAACAAAGGAACATATGGTTTGTAACACATGTTGTACCTATTGTAACACTTTGAAATTTGGAAAAAAATATTTATTTTACCTTTGTATGTGGCATATAGTATTATTATTGATTTTCATAGTAAACATGACACATTGCGAATCACATAATCTATAAGTTTCAATAATCATATAAAGATCCACGATAATAGAAAGGTTTCAAACATAGTACTTGCTCGGATGAAGTGATAGTATATGTACACAATGATATGACTCTAGAGAGTAAACAGACATAGTAGTGAAGAGTACAAGTCCATACTACTAGAAACAAAATGCAATATCTAATATTCTTAAAATCCATCACTTCTTCATCCATGCTTGTATGCATCGATATATAGGAATTCAGCCATTGATCATTTGAACTCGCAAATAGGTAGCAAGTTGTAACATTAAGTATTATTCTATCCATGTACACCACAAGAAAGTAAAGTTTAGAAAGCTAGTCCAAACATACAAATATCGAAGGCCAAGCAATTGGTACTCCTTTGGCATGGGCGCCACCAATGTTGTTGTAGGTAGGCATAGGCCTCACTAATGGCTCATCTTTTTCAACGGGATGATTGATACGCACTTTGTAGAATTGTTTTCCTGTATCAACTCCACCAACATTTGCTTTTGGATTAGTGCTAATAATAGTTGCATATGCCACAATTTCCTTATTTGGATATTTGGCAGTCATGAGTAGCACTGTGGACCCAACCTGCATTAATTTGACATAATCACTTAGCGACCAACAAGCATTTGTTGTATATATCAAGATAGCGGCACATGTTGCTAAGAGTAAGTGCGGCCTATATCTTTCTGAAAATGGAATCGACACTTCATATTGCGAGAACTAATAAGGATAACATTAACAATAAACTATTTGATAGCACCTAAAACCTATTGTGCAAAGAATAAACTTGAGAGATAGAACATTATGGCCATCTTAATTTCATGATCCTTTTGCATATGACATAGCAGATTATCGACAAAAATATGCTCCTGCCAAGAAAAGATCGACAAAGCAAAAGTTGAAATGATTGTTCTTGATGAACCGAGTGTAGGCACGGGTATTATTGGTTGCGGTCATATTTATTTGAACTGAAATAACATTAAGCATTACTAATATACGATCTTAAGTATGTAGGCACAGTATTATTGTATCTTCTTAGTAGTTGTTTAGCTAAATCTTTTTTCTTGTGGAAAACTATTTAATAAATTATTAATGTGTAAGCAATCCCCATTGTGTATAAAGTTTTTTGATACACACGTGCGTGTCCACTAGTATCAAGATAATGCAGCTACTAGAACAAGTGATATTATATCTATATACCTTAATTGGATGATCTTGCGTATGTTTGGGCGCTCGCATGTAGCCTTGTCGCGAGCCACATCCTCGATGATCCTTACACATGTAAAATGAGGTATGTAATAATATATGGCACAAATATTACTATAATAAATGGAAACATTTGATTCTTATATACCTTTTGTTTCTTTGTTATTCTACCTTACTTGAAATCCTTGGACAAGAATCAAATGAAATGAAGAGAAAGATAATTGTATTTACACATTTTTACAAAGTTATGTAATACTTATCTTGAATAAATTTGACATTGCAAGTAAAATTTATCTTATTCAATGGTTCATTGAAAAGGTGTACCTCTATTTGTCTAGAATCTATAGCAGAGCCATGTGGGGATGACGCTTACGCTTCCTCAATTGATATTTCCTTGTCATCGCATGACCTTGGCACTAGTTCCAATAGAAAATCATTAAATCATAATCACGGGCAATAATATTGATGTATAATGAATGAAGAGTATATTATTATTCATAAAGACAAGAGACCAATTGATAACCTTTTCACTAGACAAATATAGATTATCATCATCACTATATTCAGATTCACATCTTTCTTTATCCCAAGAAAGATCGAAAGGGGATAGCATTAGTTATTAAAAAAACTTTTAGGTAAAGAAGTACTAATTTCACAAGCAAGACATTTTACCAATTCGTTAAATGCGCTTAAGCAATACCTCCTTCCGATTTGGTGCAACACATTGAACTCTCTGAAAATTTCAAACAATATTAAAGTCAAGAGATACTAAATTAGATGAAAACATGAAAATAAAGGAAATACCTTTCTGTTAAAATGCATTCCTTGTTTTTGAGAATTACCATGATCACTTGCTGTGCAATTCACCTAGAAAAGATAAAGAGGTTGAGTAACATTTCAATATAATATAGTTACAAATTAAAATAGACATTGCTACCATTGTTGGCTCCTCATTCTCATGGTGCCTCTGATTGCTTTTAAATTCTTCAATCACTTTGTCTTGCATTTTAGAATGCTCCTTGAGTTGCCTTATTTCCTCCAACATGTGAGTCTCTACATCAGATGATGATCCATCTAGTGTAACTACATCAATGTCCTTGAAATGACGTGTTGTTCGACCATAGACTTGTTTCGGAATTGGAAGCAATCCCATGCCATGTACTTGTCCAGCTTTCTCTTCTCCCAATACTTGATGTAATGCATCACCTTCCCATGCAACTCTTCCTCGCTATTTTGTGCTAATTCAGGTTGTGTGTCCAGAGATTTTCCAACTGAACCTATAATTAAGACATTCATACATTAAACAAACTAAAAGGCTTCAAATTTGCCAAAATCTCATGTATATGTATCATACCATAGTCTCATTTGTCTCATTTCCCTTTTCTCGTGAGTTGCTAAGTAAACCTTTGCTCTATGTGGCGCTTTTTTTGAGGTCACTTGTCTCGAAAACAATATCAATAAAAGAAAAGAAAAGGAAAACATACATAAATTTTTAAACAATGTAAGATGACTCACCAAGTCTTGGACCAACGAGCATAACTCTTTGTACCAATTGTATGTGTTGTCTTCTTCATTTCACGACTTAATTTGTTCTTCTCACTAAGGGCCTACAAGAAAGTAAATTAACAAAAGAATTAACCAATATATACATAAAAATTGAGGATATAATAAATAATTAGCGTAAAAATGCTAAATAGCATAAATAATGGTACCCTTTTCCTACCTTTCCTTCTTTTGACTTCCAATATTTTACTAAGGCAATCCATTGTTCTTCATCGACATCATTTGGACAACGCTGGTACAAAATGACCTTTTTTCTTTGGATTGAATAGTGTCTTTTTAATGTTGCCTTGTATTTTCTCCAATCTCTTCCAATTGATTTCAATATCCATTTCTCACATGAACGAGGATAGAGAAACTTTGTCTGAAATAAGAAAGAGTTACTGATGAATGAATTTTAGGAAAAACTCTACATAACCCCCTAATTGTAGTTCAGGGGGTGAAGTAGACACTACCAAACGTCAGGGGGGTTATATAGATATTTTCCATGAACTTTACTTTCTCACATGAAAACTAGCACACAAAAACTTAAATTCACAATATAACATCTTGTAAAATTTAGCAAACCTGTATGAGCTGAATTATAGTTTTAGCACTAATCTTCTTGACTTTTCTCCAATCTTTGATATCCACTGGACAATATCCACCATTTCTTGCTATGGTGCCTAAAAATTGCCCTAAGAGACCACCTTACTAAATCACGAACAATGATGGAGTCGAATCTACTAATCTTTGATGAAAATAAATATTTGATGACTACCATAATTTGCAACAGTTAAGTTGTACTTGAATAATCAAATATACATAAAAGAGTAAATTATATATTCATTCTACTACCTTTAATTTTATTTGGTTCGGATTTGGATGGTTCTTTGTTGCACTTGGTAGGCACTAAGGTGGCCAGCCTCTTCCTCGTCACAAATAAGCTCACCATCTTCTCGCTCTCATACTCATTAAGCATTTCCATCACTTCAGAATCTTGTTCTATTGCGACCAAACTATCTCTTCTCTTGTAGAATAGATAGTCGACTGATGTGTACCCATATTCGTCGATCAGATCAACCAAGTTGTAAAAGCATATCTCATCTCTATCCATTTCCCTTTGCACATGTTTACGTCTTGGAGCTGCCCGTCGCATTCAAGATTTAGGGTCCAAATATCCATGAGCCATAGTATCACAATCTAATTAAAATTTAGCACCAATAGGAAAATAAGAATGAAGCATAGGATAATTCACAAATAAGAATCAAGTATAACAAAATAATAATAATTAGACAAAAGCGCATATTTGTAATAATATTTGAACTTAAAGCTTGAGAAAAAGTAAAGTGCTATGGTTTAGATTGAATCATGTAGAGTAGGACACATATAAATATGAATAAAAAAAGGTTCCAAATATAATTTTACCTTGCAGTATTCTTTGGCTGTAATTTAATATCTTGGAGTGCTAGGAAACAACCTATAGTTTATCGCTCTAGCAAACGCTACAGCAAAGTAGATCTAGTAGTATGTACTAACGAAAAACAAATGGAGTATACATTGTTTTCAATGGGAGTATCTAGCAGTATGTACTAACGAAAAACAAATGGAGCAATGTTTCACTCGAGATACTACAGCATGGTGACACAACTGGCAAACTCAGAGAGGAAAGAAAACAGAGTAATCTCATTAGAGGCAAACTCTATTTTGAACGGGATACTACTGCATCTCAAGTATATCTGGCCATTTGGAGTATGAAAGAGGGTACTAATTTCACAATTTCTCCAACATAACTCTCATGTTTTTCAGATACAATGCAAGTCTGAGGTACACAATCTTAAATTAAAGGATTACGTCCATAGTTTTCACATTTTTACAAAAATTAGTATATCCTTTTCTTGAAGGGTGTGGTACAGCAAACATGGATATTTCTTGGAAGTCTGAAGCATGCAATTTTAAAGTAGTATGTCCATAGAGTTCTCATTTTTTAACAAATGAAAACATCCTTTTTTGAAGGGTTTGTGACAGCAGACATGTTGCTGCCAATAACCTCAAAGTATGAAGTATGCTATTTCAAATAAAAGGAGTATGTTCTAGCGGTGGCTCCATACAACTACTAGGCATTATTCTCTGACGACGTTGCCGACAAATTCTCAGTACAAATGCAGTACCGAACGCACAAGTGGACGATGTAATCACAACTATACTAACTAAATCCTGTAAACACTGTGATGCGGCAAAACTATAAGGATCAAATTATAATCAAAGTATCTCAAATTATAAGGATCAATCAAATTATAAGTATCCAAATGCAAGGATGTGCTCTAACCACTTCTATTCCTTGGCCTGCTACGCACCCCTCCCCTCAAGAGCTATACGCTGTGTCGGTATCCGGGAGTGAACTGGCAAGCAAGCAAGCAAAGCTAGCTAGTGACGTCGCGCGTGGAAGCGTACGCGTTAGTGGATCGGTCGAGACGGTCTGTCTCGCTCGGCGCTCTCTAGCGAACGGAGATATTACGTGCACGATGATTCACCGGCCGGCCGGCGAGCATGCGCGTACGTGTGAGCCTGGATCCACTTACGCGACAGCTAATTCAAGCGCAATCATGATCGGCCATCGCGTGCGCGGCATTGTATTTGATTTGTTTGCCTCTATTGGACTGGCAACAATCTTCTTGAAAGGTTTGATTTTTCTGGGAAAAGAGGTGAAGAACAGCAGGAAGAAACTGAAGAGAAGAGAAGAGTCCTTGTTGTTTCAAAGCTTCATGCCATTTTGCGTCCATTCCTTCTAAGACGGATGAAGGAGGATGTGGAACAGATGCTTCCACGAAAGAAAGAGATTATCATTTATGCAAACATAACTGAACATCAGAAGCAAATCCAGAATCACTTGATTGAGAAAACATTCGACAATTATTTGGATGAGAAATCAGATATTGGTATGCATGTGTATGCTTGTGCACGTATTCCTGTAGACTTACAGTCCAATCTGTGTGTAAGTTAATATCCAATTCTAATATGACACAATTACTTGGAGGAAGTCCCCACACACCTGCATTAGAACGACATGCCCTAGCGTTGGTGAGGACGCTGGCTCCTGAGTGCCGAAGGCGACGGCGGCGGCTAGCTGGCGTCGTATGTGTTCCGCCTCACAGCGAATCCTCACGGTGAGCAGAGTCAACTAGATCTTGGATCACCATCACTCACGCGAACACAAGGTATGCACTGGAGAAGAAAAGGTTTTGCCGCAGCAACTCACTCTGCGATTTTCTCGTACTCTCAACCAGTAACAAAGAATGTGGCCATCAGGCCGTAACGCCGTGCCGAACAACATGCGAACGTGCCGGGCGCCACGGGCGGGAAAGTTTACCAGTCTTCCGTCTTCGCTTCTTCTTTCGATCGGTTGCTTCGCGTACGAGACTATCCATATATCCATCCATCCATCTATCTATAGTTATTATACAGCTAATGACGAGCTAAATCGATCGATCGGGGCTGGAAATTAAAAAGACAGATCAGTGATGAATTCTCGTCACATTAGTTGTTAGTTTGGGAAAAAACATCAGCTTCCTGGCAGCGTCACGTTAGTAATGGTTTGCTAACAGAGGGTTTGTAATTGCAAAAATAAGTCATTAGCTTCCTGGCAGCTTAATTTAAGAATTCGCATGCATGCACACGAGTTCATCGCTTCATAATTACTAGATATTATAAGCACAGTTTGTATAATAATACATAACAATGTGAAGTACAGTACATGCATATATGCAGTACAGATCGATGTAGTATACAGATCGGCGGTTGTGAGGCCTATAAACTATTGGGTGAGCGTGGGCGTGCAATCGTGGGAAAAACTGGAGGATCGACTCGGAGCCGAGCGCAACAAAAAAAAGGCGCACGCGGACGATCGTGAGGATCGCTAGCGCGCGAAGATGAATTGCCTTCTTCATATAGTAGTAGAGATAGACAAGTCGTAAAGATAAGAGATATTTTAACCAATCTGCAAAACAACCTTGGATCTTCGAACATGTATTTGAAATTAAGGAATGCAAATTTATTCGAGCACTACTTAACGCGAAGAATTTAGTAGAATTGAAGAAAAATAAATAGGGTTATTTGAAAACAAAAACGGTAATTTCGATTTCTAGAAATCATTTTCAGAATTTTTCGATTTTAGCCTAAAAAAACATAGTGGTAACCGAAAAAACGGAAATGATAACGGCGACGGCGACGGTGGCGATGCCCTAGTATGCCACTATATAATTGTGAATGATTCTTAAGCGTCATGTGCGATAGGTCAAGTTATATGACTCTTGTCGTGTTCTACAATTTAACGTGTTTATCGTTTCTTAAATATCGTCTCCATGATTTTCGATCGTTATCGATGTTCTTTTGGATCGGTTACTCTACTTTTCGAAATTACCGGAATACCGACACCGTATTCATTTTTGAAATATCGTAGCGATTTCGTTTTCGGGAGAACTATGTGAAAGTGAAAGTGATTTGGCCTCCATCTGATCGTTTTCATCCCTAAAGTTGAATTACCTTGTTGCTTTTGACTTGTTGGTTGTGAGCGCAAGTGGTCGTCCGCAATGACCTAACGCCCGGTCGTCTAGTTGCTGCCCTAGCTGAGACGCAGATTGCAATCGGGAGATGAAGGTGTTCGGCACGGCCCGCGAGGAGGGGCTGTGCCGGCGAAGGAAGGAGGGGAGGAGGTGGCGGAGCGCCATATGACATGATTCTTTGGACTGCTGAAATGGGTGTATTGAGGAATGGCGCATAGCGATGAATGTACGGGTTACTGCCGGCCAATTCTGCCCACGCTCTGTTGATAGCCGGATGTTACAGGGGCATGGTACATCAACTTCAACAGCTGCACAAAATAAATGTGAACAGAAAGGTTAGCTGGGTTCGTTGCGCGCCATATCCGGAACCGAGCGAGCTGGGTTCGTTGCGCGCCGCGTCTTCGACCCGGTGTGGGCACGCGTGCGAAGGGTAGGGACTTGGGCTCGGCTTCTTCTGCGTCATGCCGCAAGACTGGGCCCGCATCCCATCAATTCCGCATCTCAATCGCGCCCCTGTCTACGGCTCTCCGCGCCCGCGCGGCCCAAGCAGTAGCACTTAAAGTAAAAATCCTAATTTTAATAAAATTTATTTAGAACTTTTTATAACATATATTTTTAAATACTAAAAGATTGAATATAAGCCATTGGATCTAAAATGGATGGATGTGATGATGGACTGCAGAGAGCATTTATGGAGGCCAACGTTAGAGGATCCTATTCCGCCGAGTGCCGATCCAGTCATTATGGTTTTTTACTATTATGGTGCATCTAGTTCTTCACTTAGCAACAGAGGCAAAAATAGGTGGTCCTGTCTGTTATCGATCAATGTATTTTGTGGAAAGGTATGTTTTCCTTAAGAAATGAAGTGTCATATTTTCTACCTTCTATTTCCATGATTATTTAATGTTTTATCCGTATACTATTCTGTGTAGGTATCCTCTCCGCCCTCCACTCCACCGTGTAACATCCTGAAAATTTAAATCTGGAAATGTGGAATTTTTGAATTAATTTTTGCAATGAATTTTATTCGAACTTGGAGTTTATGGGATTTTCCTGAAAAATTTGATGAAGGTTCCAAAAGCTAAAGAGGAAACAAACATGTTTAAATATTAGAAAATTAAAATCTAAACTAAGAATCTGAAAAGATGATCCATAAAATACCGAAAGAGAATTGGGTGTAAACATAAAATCTCATCTCTAAAAATAATGGCATGGATGACAAGGAGGTAAACAATTAAAATGCTAACCTATATGGGGGTATATATATATATATATATATATATGGTATATATATATATATATATATATATATATATATATATATATATATATATATATATATATATATATATATATATATATATATATATATATATATATATATATATATATGTATGTATGTATGTATGTATGTATGTATATGAAAAGATATATTAAATTTCTGTATTTACAAATATATGCCAAAAATATAAATATAAATGTAGGTGAACAAAAGGGAAGAAATAATATACAAAGGCATTAAGGAGAATAAAAAAAGAAAAAGGAAGAAAAGATGAAGCCAGGCCGGCCGTCAC
The DNA here is from genome assembly GCA_036346575.1 of Dendrocalamus sinicus. Classification (NCBI taxonomy): domain Eukaryota; kingdom Viridiplantae; phylum Streptophyta; class Magnoliopsida; order Poales; family Poaceae; genus Dendrocalamus; species Dendrocalamus sinicus. Next base: position 35,505 of record JAYEVI010000037.1, on the reverse strand, counting down.
CCCGGCGCAGCCATTCTGCGCGCCAAGCCGGCCCAGGCAACCCCGCGCTCCTTCCTCTGCCAGGCGGGCTCGCGACCTCCTCCGCCTCCTCTCGCTGGCCAGTGGGACCCGCAGCACAGCGCCTCCGCTCCGTTTGTCTTCTTCCTCCCCGCACGGCTGCTCTCTCCGCCGCTCCTCGTTCAAAAGCCGAGTGACCCGGAGCAAAGCCGTGAAGCACGCGCGACGTGCGGGAGCCGCCCAAGGATCCGCTGCCATGCACGTCGCCGTGGTCTCCGCTGACGCCGCCGCCGCCTGACACTGCCGCCCGACACCCCCGCCGTGCGCGCACGTCGCCCGCGTGGAGAAGTGCGCACGCTCCGCTATAAAACTCGAGGAGGGCGTCGATTGCTTCGCCATCCCACGCACGCCCTAACAACCAGAGCAATTGTGCTCAAACGCCCCCAACCGCCGGCAATCCGTCGTCCTCTCCAGCTCCGGCCGCCCGCCCTCTATTAAAATTCTGCCTCCTACGCCACCAAAATCCAATTACTCCCGCCTACACCATCTCCGGCTCGCCGTGAAGACAATCCCGGCCTCACCTGAGGTCCCCGCTGCCTGTACCTCGCCGGCACCGAGCACCTCCGAAGCCGCCGCCGCCACACGCCGCCGGCCTAGCTCCGGTACCCCTCAGCCTTCACCACCACCACCTTCGGCATCACCACGACCTCCGCAACCCGTTTTGACCCCGCCCGACACCCTCCGGCCGACCCTCGCCGCCGGCACCGCCGCTCCGAGCTCCCCTGCCTCCGCCCCGCACGCCCAGCACAATTACCTTCTTTCGCCCCCTATGGACAGGTAACACCCGAGCCGAGTTGGTTAGCCGGTTGTGCGTTCGCCGGTGCCGCCCGCGTTCGAATCTCTGTGGCCGCAAGCATGGTTAGGATTTCCACCTAGTTTTGCTAGAAGCAACAGTGAAAGGGGTTAAGGAATAATTAGGGAATACTTAAAGAAAAAAATCAAAGATTAGCCAATAAATAATGCAAATTAATTTAATTTAGGGTGTAAGTAAGTTTAATTAATGTTCATACAAGGGATAGTTAATGCTAATTAGTTGTTAATGACTGTCATAAGTACTATTACAGGTAATCATTTAAAATCTCTCCCTGACATGTGGGCCCCACCCTTCAGAGGGTACAATGTATGGCCCCACCCTTCAGCTCTTAATAAAGAGCGTGAGTCTTTGGTGGATTAAGTCAATGATGTTATTTGCGGTGAGAAGTCTTTAGGTCACAAAAACAATAATATGATACAATAATAGAAATGCTACTAAACGCGTTTTATGGTAAATAAAATAACACAAGCCTCTCCTTTGATAAGCCATGCATACTATTTATTTGCATTCTGTGTATTGGCTCGCGGAGCACGGGGTTGGAGTGCTCACACTCGCTTTTGCGACAAAATTCAGAACCAGGAATCAAATCACCTCGCCTCAGCAACAAGATTGGACAAGCTGGTAGAGAAGATGATGATGTCAAGGGCTAGGTCGCGAACCTCCAGTTGGCTGCTTGTGGGCATGTCCTGAAGGTCCACTTGTGTGCTTCGTTATTCCGCTGCTACAATTTAATGATCTCGGCCTAATCGGCCCATGAGTAAGTCTACTAATATATTTACGCTTCCGCATGATATGTATTTTGATATTCATTCATCAGAATCGTGGAGCACTATCTACCGATCCAGTGAATAGTGACTACCATACCGTTTTCACAATTCTTCATCATCCTTAGACTTTATATTAGGTTTCTTGTTATATAAGGATAAGTGTTGGAGATGTGATTGTGACCGAGATGAAAAGATAAGATGGTTTATTCTAGGGAGTGGATGTAAACATTCATCTTCAAGTATCGTGAAAGTCTTTCTCCCCTTTGCTCTTGTGATGAAATTTTGAATTGATTTGGTTTTTGGTGTTTTCTATTCTCTTCTTGATTTTGTTGTATACGAAGAATGTGTAAGTGATAAAAATATGTCTTGGAGACCAAATCTCATCCATCTGGGCACTTGTATTTGTAAATTCTTGTGATTGCCTGGTTTTACCTCAAGAAGGGGTAATTATGGGGTTTTGGTCTTGTGAGCATTTTAGCTTGAATTTATACTGTGGTCTAACTTGCTATGATATATAAAAACCCATCTGTGGTCATGTAGATCATCAAGAACTTACGAGCAAGAGTAAATCGAGGTTTCTCTCTTTTGTCCGATATTGGTGCAACTTCTTTTATTTTGTATAAAGATAGGAACTTTAGCATTGATCTTTATGATCCATGATTAGAATACATTTCTGATATCCTAGAGAAGATGCATACCAAGTTTCAAGTTATTTGGAGTTATAGATAAAAAAATTTATCGATTTTTAGATTTGAAATAATGCTAAAAATCAATTCTGTCCAGATGTGCCGGTCAGACCGCACAAAGCTGATCGGACTGCTCATGACCTACAGTCAGACCGCTTCCCCAGTCATACCAGCCTGTGCACTACGGTACACCACTTAGGCACTTTTGGTTCTTTTTTTAGCTTTCCTTGTGGGTATTTAGGCTCTAAACTTTATAGTTTCACATAACTATTAAAGTGAAGAGTTTTGTTTTTCCTTAGACAAGGTTTTAGAAAGGCTCAGATTTAATTTGGACTCCTATTTAGCTCTCTAGTCATAGTTAGCAGACCAACAGGTGTGAACCCGGCGTGGTTTGGCGACGTTCGTTAGCTCCATGGCGTCAGCTTCGCTTCTCCTGCCCTGTTCTGGCAGCCGCCATTCCAGTTGAGCGAATGCTTTTATTCAGCTAGTAACCCCGGGAACCTATCGATTCTTCATTTGGATTTTCGCGATGAAATGGTAAGCTAAATTACTGGCTACATGCCCCAATTAAATATTAATTTCCTTGTGTTGTTTTCTCTCTATGTTTTCTGCTTTCCTTTTTCTTTTGCTCCTAATTTGGATCAAACCGGAGGATCCAAAACGGCTCACTCGTGTATTCAGGAACCTGAGAGATGTTCATCTCTACAGTATATTTGCTGGATGTGATCTGAATTGGACCCTGTTAATCCTTGAAGCTGCACCTTCCCTTAACAACTTTTTTTGTAAGCCTTTCTAGCTAGCTAGGATTTACTTACTTTGGTTATTGTAATCCACATCTAGCTTGTGCTGGATAATAATTCTATAGTATGCTATTTTTTTGTTGGCCTCCATGAAGTTATCTCGGCATTCATGGGAAACCAACGAGTGCGAGAGATACGCAAAGAAGACCAAGTTGCTGTGGGAAACATCCAATTTCAAGCACTACAGTTTGAGCTTGCTGGTGATGACAGGGTTTGAGGAGCAAGACAAGGTGGTGATGAACTACATCAGGCTTGCCATGGAACGGGCTGTGGGCTTGAAGAGGATCGAGTTGAATGGCACTGGCAGATAGGGGTGAAATGGGACGGATACAGGTGGATGTGGATATTGCTCTTCTCATATTTTTAATCTATATTTTTTCGGATTCGAAGCCAGATACAGGCAAATCGGATACGGATACAAATTTGGGTTATTTAGAATGCAGGCACGAGATGGATTCAGGTCGGAAACGGATAAAAATAGACGGATAATACACGCACACATCAAGTAATATATGTTGGATCAAACCACATGAGTACATGATCATAATAGCAAGTAATCAACCAAACTACAGTAGACAGTGGCAAAGGTGTAGAAAACCAAAGGCAAATTATTTCCTTATCTTTCACTTTGCTTTCTATCTATAACACTGTGAACCATAGTGGATTCGACCGGAGCAAAAGGAAAACAAGAACTTACCAGAGGGAAGGAGGAACCGGGAAGAACTTGTGGTTGTGCTTGTGTGCCTCCTAGCAATGACTGCAGATGAGGCAGCTACAGCTGCCAGCATCTGGAGAGGCGGGGACAACGTGAGAGGTGGTCGCAGCTGTGGCTCTTGGCAACCATTGCAGAGTGGGTGGCTGCGGCCAGTGGCGAAGCCAGAATAAAAATAGAGGAAAGGCTCATAGGGCTAAACTAACATGAGATAAACATAGAAAATATAATCTTGTGCAATCAAAATTCATACTATTATTAGTGAACAGAGGTTTGAATTTAAGAAAGCATAAAATAAATTGATACATTGATTGGTTTGGAGTTGTTAGCATGCATAAAAGGATTAATCATAGCAATCATACTACTTTTCGTGTGGTTTCTAGTTCTCCCATTAACACTTCTTTTTCACTGCTAGCGGTTGTTTTCTCTAATTCTCTGACTCCATATGAGTTTTCTCATTGTGCAAAATATGTAAAGAGAAAGGTCATCAAAGTTCTCATAACATGGCTAACAAAAAAAATGCTAATCCATGGGAACAGAGGAAAAACTGACTTGTTCAATCTTCAGGTTTGAACAGGGCATCCTTATCTAATTGATAAACATGCATCGACAAGTATGAAATCAGGCAGACATGCAAGAACATGTGGGCCGCCCAACGTCAACCTATCACACGGCACATCCATGTTGCACAGCTACATAGCAATGTTACCCTACCACCTTTCTTCTCCGTGCCTCGATGGTCGCTAGATTCCCAGTCCCCCGTGGTTCGTCACACAGTCGGCCTACCGCCACCAGCCACCCGGCTTCCCCGTGCCTCGCCTAAGGCTAGGGTTTCTGTCCTCTCTTTGTTTCATTGTTGGCATCTTGGCTATGTGAGTGTCTGTTGGTTTGCCCTTGCGCCTGGGCTTTGGACCTTGTGGCCTTTGGTGCCAATGCAAGCCGAGCAAGCTAGTAGACTGGCAGTTGCAGCTTCTTCCTCAATCCTCATCTTCGTCAAGCCTAGCAAGCATCATAGATGTGGGCACCGGGCCACCGACAGAGGGTGGGCTCGAGCCCTAGTAAGCCCAGTTGGATTCTCCACTGGCTACAGCTCCTAGCAACTACATAGGCGGGGACGGCAGGAAAGGCAGCGGCGACTATGGCTCCCAGTGACCGAAGAGGGCACAACCACAGACCTTCGGCTGTGCGACTGAGAGAGTAGTGGCTAGGACTTGAGCATGGAGAGTGTGGCTAGAACCTTAGGAGTCTAGGACTAGGAGAAAGACTATGGTTAGAGATTAGAGTGGGTTGGGCTGTTGATCTCTAGGCCAAGATCACATGGGTTAGGCTGAATGTCTAAGGAGTGGTAGTTGCCGGATATCTGGCAAAGGAGTTATTCCAATACCTAGGTCCTATCTTGGATTTGCTGAATAATGGTTGCTCTATATCCAATCTTGAATGTGGAGATAACTATCTAAATCATGTCTTGTATCCGACTAGATAGTAAATTTACTTTCTGAACCCAGCCATAATCGATCGGATTTAGCTCCAGATGGGCTGGGAAATATTCGTTCCGTTTTCACCCCTACTGGCATAGACCCATGCAAGGACGTCATAGATGAAGTCTACTCTAATGTCACGACAAGAAGGGAATTGCTACTAGCAGAGTTGGCTCGGAAGCAGGGTCATGCAGATGAAGAAGCAGAGGAGTACAAGGAGCCGATAGCCAAGCAGAAGTGGATCTGGGGCTTTTTGGCCGATTTAGCATTGGTGTGATAGTTAATTACAGAAGTAGCACCCGCCGTGAAGAATTTGCAGATTTGACACCAAAGCCCACACGGCTTCCGGCCGGCATGCACCCCTACCACGCACCCGCCGTGCGGTGGAGCCAAAATCGCATGGCCACCGTGTGGTGGCCTTCCCTCCCACACGGCCACCATGTAGTGGTCACTGTTCATCACAATTAACCATGTTAATTTATTCCTTATTAGCGAATTCATTTAGGTGTACTACATATAGGAATTTTTAAATATAGCAAATGAGCTTAAAAACTTATGAAAGTTTTTGTGGAGCCTTCGACATAGTTTACTTGATTTTATATTTTTTCATAATTTTATCCATTTTGAATTTTACTCAAAAATTCATATAATTATACTATTTGTATTTTAATATAGAAAATGAGCTCCAAAAATTATGAATTTTTTTGAAGGATCCTTACATAGTAGACTTGATGGTGTACTTTTTCTAAAATTTTATATTTTGTAAAATCTCAAAAATTAAGTGTTTAGGTCTCAAAAAATAGGATTTTAGGTTTCAAAAACTAGGGTTTCATGATTTCGTGTGGCTTGAAATGTGGAAAGTTTAGTATCACATAACTACTCTAAGTAAGTGACACTCAGTTATATGTGGGAGTATGTCATGCCTAGTTAAAGCAACCAAAAGATGAACACACGTGCGTTCAATCGCCCCACCACCCATGGGCCTTGCCACACTATCGCCTGCTGTTTGTAGATATAGATGTCGATGTAATATTTTGATGTTGTTGGTATAAGGCATCAGTAATTTGTTATAGTATAATTCAGGTATACTCCTTGTTTTGTTGTAGAGATATAGTAATACAAAATCGCATAACACGGGATCCAATGTGGAGCCTCCCGACATAGTGTACTTGCTTGTGTAAGTTTTCCATAATTCTATCCATTCTGAATTTGACTATAAAATTCATGTAAGTGTACTGTTGTAGGAATTTTTTACTATAGAAAATGAGCTCCAAAAGGGACATTTGTTAATTAAATCCTAAAAATAATAATTAGCACCCTAATGCACTGCCTTTTCCTCCTCAGATTCCATTGGCCTCTTTGCACTGCCGGAATCCCTCCCGTCAAATCCCGTGATGTTCATCAGTCAGTCCAGAGAATTGCATAACACGGGATACAATATGGCTTACTCGTCTAAGCCACTACTCTCTGCTCGTTGTGGCTATGTTTGCGTGCGCCTAGAAGTTTTGCATTGAGCATATCCTATGGGATACATCAGCTGGTCTGAAGAGTGCATGTCAGATCGGAGGAAGTACGGAGACCGTTGAGTATGTTGAGTGGGCGGAGGTGCACCTGTCAACTGAGTCGGGTAAGGGTCCATGGTTTCCTATTGAGGCATGCCAAACTGGGGGGCCACCTCCAATGAATTCATGAATGATGGACTGTATAAATCCACTCCCCAATTGTCTACCCCCAAGGTACGATGCCTACAACACTAGTCGCGAAGAGGAGCTCCAGTCTTGGACACCTGGTGTGCCTACGAATCTAGAGGAGCTCTGGCCTTGAACACATGGTGCACCAACGAACCCGAAGGAGCTCTACCCTGCGTACGCTACAATCCCTGGGTGCTATGGTCCAAACCCTAGTGCGGTGTACTGCTCTCTGGCAGGAGCTAGGAGGTGTGTGTGTTCGTCTTTTGGTTGCTTTAACTAGGCATGGCATACTCCCACGTATAAATGAGTGTCTCTTACCTAGAGTAGTTATGTGGTACTAAACTTTCTGCATTCTAAGTCATATGAAATTATGAAACCCTAGTTTCTGAAACCTAAAATCCTAAATTATAAGATCTAAACCCTTAATTTTTGAGATAATTTTACAAAATATAAAATTATGAAAAATTACACAATCAAGTCCACTGTGTAAGGATCCTTCAAAAAATATAATTTTTAGAGCTTATTTTCTATATTAAAAATTCCTACAAATAGTATAATTATATGAATTTTCGAGTAAAATTCAGAACGAATAAAACTATGAAAAATACACAATCAAATACATTATGTCAGGAGGCTCCACAAAAACTTTCATAAATTTTTGAGCTCATTTGCTATATTTGAAAGTTCTTATAAACAGTACACCTAAATGAATTTGCTAATTAGGAATAAATTAACATGGCTAATTGCGATGAATAGCACAGTAGCCATGCAGGAGGGGAGGCCACCGCACAGTGGCCGTGCAGGAGTGGCCAAGCACCACATGGTGGCCAGCATCTCACAGTGATCGTGTGGTTTTGGCTCCACTGCACGACGGCGGTGCGGCCAGTGTTCGTGTCGGTCGGGAGGCATCTCCACGCGGTGGCCATACAGACTTTGATGCCAAATCTGGAAATTCTCCATAGCGAACACTACTTCTGTAATTATCGATTGCTCTAGCGCTAAATCGGCCAAAAAGTCCGGATCCCGTGCCGCAATTTCAGGCTCCGGAACAGAGTGGGCGAAATGACAAATGAGTGTGTATGCGTGTGCCTAGTAGCGTTCCATGTTCATTCCGCATTCAAAATGTGAACATTGTGATGCAACTAGGTAAAAAAAAACTTTGTAAGTACATTCAGTGTAGGGAAATTAAGTCCTATACTAGTTTTGTTTATTGCTTGAGGACTTTTCAGAATGTGTATTTCGGAAGGATGCATGATAAAGTGCTCATCTGTAGTTTTTTTTACTAACCCCCGTTGAGGTAACATATCAGCTGAAATTAGCGTTTTTGTGAAAATGGTGCAAATACCAATAAAAGCACTCGTACAAGTTTTTAAAAATCCTCAAAATATTATTAGCTATAGGTAAGGGTATGGTCTATATCCATGCAAAATTTCAAGAGCAAAGTCAATCCCATTTGTGAGATACGAGAAAAGACAAATACTTTATGTAACAGTGTCAATAATTGTTTAGCACTGTTGTGCACTATTACATGTCGTTTTTGTCTTTTATTCATCTTGCAAACGGGATTGATTTCAAATTTTTTATGGACATAGATCATGATCTTACCTATAACTGACAACTTTTTGAGAATTTTTTAAAACTTTTAACGTTTGAATTTAATGAAATTTGCACCATTTTCAGAAAAGTCCTTGTTTTTACCCTGATATCTCCCATGCGCTGAGCTCAAAGTTGTCATACACACATATCCAAGATCTATCTGTCAGTCTCCAAGGTTAAATTTCTCAGCTCCCCTTTTGTTTTGAGATTAGAAAGTAGTAGTAGGTAGTCTAATGTAAATCGTAAACTGAAGATGTTGTGGTACAACTGGACTCAGTGGTGAATCCAGAATGAAAATAGAGGGGGCTCTACTGTTGAGAATATAACACAATATAAGCATACCGAAGCTATCCATTGGTCTTTTGCCATTGAAATATCAAATTCATACATAAATAGGAAGAGAACAAATTGAAAATATATAATACAATAAATGTAGTACTTTGCTAATGGATAATGTGCCCCCAAATGTTCATAAATATGTGAGTACCGATCTCTAGATAAGAAATATCAAATTTAGTGATACAATACTAAATTATAAATGTTCATAAACATTAAAAATAAAATGAAAACAATATTAATTTGCATGATTACAACAATCAACTCACAGATGATAGATCACAGATTCTCACTGCCTCACCCCGTCACCCGCACGGCCTCACCTTTCACATTTCATTGTCTCACCAGCTCACCTCGTCATCTCCGATGTGATGCGATGTGTGCCACTCGCTAGGCGCCAACCTCGCTTGGCCTTGCCCGCGCAGCTGCACTCGCGCCAGGCCGCCACCGAGTGACCGACCACCTCTGACCTCCCCTTCTGCTCTGCGTCGGGCTGCCCTCCGCGTTGGTCTGCAGATCACCTCTGGCCTCCCCCTTTGCACCGAGTCGCTGACCGCCTCCCCTCCCCTCTGCCGCGCCGAGCTACCGACTCGATGGTGATGGTGAGTCTCTCTCTGACTCGGCCTCTCCGTGTCTCATGACTCCGTCTTTCCCACTCCCAGAGACCTTATCTTTTGTTCATCTTCCTCATGTTCTCTAATCTCTTAAGCTAGTCTGAATCTCTGATTGTATTTGGGATTTTGGGCTATGATTCGCCACTAATTTGGGCCGACTGGGGCGCTGGGCCTTAAGACACCAATTATGCCTCATGCTTTCTTCAATCTTCAACCTTCGACTTCGGTAGTCCAACTCTTCTTCAACCTCCGGTTCTTCTTCAACCTCCAGGCCGATCGGGTCTTCTTTAACCTACGGTAGGAGGAGGGGGTGCTCGAGCACCTACAAGTATCCACGGTGGATTCGCCTCTGACTGGACTTGAAATCTAGAAATCTAAAATACTTGTCCCTTTGACCTTTCCCTTGTTTGCCCACCCATATGCGTATAGATGTGCTAGACATTTGGTCTGACCCTTGAATACCGGCTGGAATGACTCGCAAAACAGCGACTCCTCGAGGTGCTTCTGTGTTGACACGGGTGTCCGAGCTCATGAACCCGGCTACTGGCTCTTGGGATGAGGTTTTGGTAAAAGACACTTTCTGGGAGGCGGATGTGAAAACCATCTTAGCCCTACAAACGGATGCAGATATTGATGACTAGCCAGCATGGCAGTTTGATCCAAAAGGGGTTTTCTCGGTCAAATCAGCCTATAAGGTGGCAGTGAGGAAGAGGGAACATGAGTTAGCTAGAGATGCCTCTGGGTCTGGGATGAATCAGAAAGATGATGCTAGTTTTGATTGGAAGAGGATTTGGCTGCTTGAAGTTCCAAATAAAGTCAGGATGTTTGTGTGGCGTTTTGCGCACAACAGTCTGGCAGTTAGGAGAAACATAGCACGGAGAGGGTTGAAACGTGACACAATATGCCCGGTGTGCGGTAGAGCCGATGAGGACTGTGGCCACCTGTTTCTGAAGTGCAAAGGAGCAAAGGAATGTTGGCGGTTGATGAATCCGGAACAGGTGCGATCTAGGCTTGTTAGTTGCAGAACGGCAAAGGAAACTGTGAAGGCAATCTGGAGCCTTGATGTAGGGACTCAGGTCAGGTTTTGGTGTTATTATGGCGGTGGTGGTCAGCAAGAAATAAAGTCAATGCAGGAGAAAGAAGAGCCTCGGGTCCAGAAATTGTTTCACTGATTGACTATTATGTTAAGGAGTTTGACAAGCTCAAAAAAAACAAAGGGCCAGAAGGAAGCGAAGGGTACGTTGAGGTGGGAACCTCCGTCGGAGGACATGTACAAGATCAATGTAGATGCATCATTTAGGGTAAGTTCCCAAGATGGCGGATGGGGCTTTGTTGCTCGTAATTACAATGGTGATTTCCTGGAAGGGGGGTGTGGGAAGCTGGAGAGAGTCTCGAGTCCCTTGCAGGCCGAAGCACAAGCAGCTTTACTGAGCCTACGCCGAGTTGCTGAGTTGGGAATGAGTCGAATCATTCTTGAAACAGATGCAACAAATTTGCAGAAAGGCCTAACCTCAACAGAGATGGATAGAAGTATTGATGGGTGTTTGTTCCGTCAGATTAGAAACTTCATTGCGGAGTCGTTTGTGCAATGTGTGATCCGGGCTGTTCCGCGGTCATGCAACAAAGTGGCTGATTGCCTAGCTCTGTATGGGGCGAGCGCGGTTTGCTCGGGTTCAGCGCTGTTTATGAACCAAGTCCCCACCTTTGTAACTGATCTGGTCTCTGGCGATTTGCCTAGAGCCAATGGTTAATGGAAGACAAGCTTTTCCTTATCAAAAATAAAATAAAATATGCGTATAGATTTGTACGACTTCATACTGCACAAGAAGATATTTCATGACTGTTGCTTGCTGAGATTTATATTTCACCTTTATTTTCCCCTATCCAAGTGCAGATATGGAGAGGAATCGGCGTGCATGATGGGGTGCTACAGGGAATACCAATGTGTTCTTGAACAGCGACCTGAATAAAGTCTAGCATTCGGCAACAAAAGCTTTTAACATTGAGGACCTGGTCTTGCGTGACACAAAAATGGCAACACTTGCACAAATGTTGAAAAAACTTAATCATATGGAAGTTACTAAAGGTCTCAAACACGCATAAGCATACGCGTAAAAAGAAAATAAGAAAAAAATTATAGAACATAAAAATCACCTGCACTGCCTACTGACCTATGACAGGGTGAAGGTACCATGCCTTGATACACCGTTCTCCTTTCCCCGAGATACATCTTGTTTCATCCTTCTATGTACATTACACCGAGACAGGCCCAATGCTAGAGCCTTGGTGATTCAACACAAAGCAAAAAAAAGTTGACTATCATCCTATCAATATTACAGTATCAAAAGACAATAAAAATCGCAGGGCTTCATCGTAGCGATGGCAGATGGCATCACAGTATGTGACCTTAATTTTGTGCCTCATTTGATAATTTGCTGCTGGCGGTCCTGGAGTCTTGCAGGTTTTTTTTTTTTGTGAAAACAGGTGCCAGCATTTCACACGTCATCCTCAGGTTAATAGGCAGATCGGGTGGAGGCTGCTGATGACACTCGTTCAGAGCTCCTCACGTTGTATCTCTCATACACTTTTTCACGGTTCTCATTCCACCAATTTTCAGCTTGATGCTCCCCAAAGCGTCTTCGACTGCAAACAGGAAATTCGAGATAAATTAGATGTTGCTAAGAAATGTTGCCTTTTCAATCAATATAAAAGTAGCTCAGGATAGCTATATACAACATTACTCTCAGCTACACATTAAAGCAAAAATTGCTAATTAGCCTGCTGAATCAGGTAACAGTGCAGTCTTTCATTTTAATAATAATGTTTAGTGTGGAAAATTTTGTGTTCTAGAATATGCCACTAAACAAACATTCAGCCCCCTTTGGTTGCATATGGCACTGTGTCAGCTACTGTAGGCTGCCTGGATGGTAAAGTGACGTACGGAATACCTACTGTAAGCAAGCATCTCAAATTGCAATCATCGATGTTTTATGAGTTCAATGTGAAAAAAAAACAAACCTAAACAAGGGAGTAGTTATGCAAAAAAGATAGGATGGAACTTAATTCACCTGAAGCGAACCCTCTTCAGATCCTGTGTCCCATCACGGAGAGTCGTGAGTGTTATGTATACACCTGGTTCATACTGTTCAATCCACTCAGCCTGAACTTGGTTGCTGGATATTGATACTGTGCCTCGAGGCTTGTAGCCTTCCTCACCATTTTGAAGGGGCCTAGCATCTATGCTGACATTATCATCCACCCTATTACTTGCAGTCAGCATCTCATCACTACTGCTGTGTGCTCTTCGATGAGGAAGATCCAACTCGTGAGGACTGGTAATTCTATGGCTGTGAGTGTTGCCTTCACTAGTTGCACTAGCATTATCCAGCAATTTATGTTGACTTGCGATCCCATTTGAATGCGATGACCGTCCAGAGTTGGGACTATGTGCATTTGAAGCATTGAGCAACTCGTTCCGTGGCTGATGAATTCCACTCATGCTAGCGTACATAGCAACGTGTGACTCGATGCCATTTGGAATGTGTATTTTCTTTGCCTCATTGCCATCATAAATGCCCTGTTCTGGTGGCAATCTCTCAGCCATATCCTTCAGCTACATAAGTCAGAGAAAAGGCACATAGTAAATAAGGATTTAACAACTATTTCTGATGAAACAGAGGTACCCTGCTGTTGTTTTTTTTTCCAAGATGTAAGAAGCCAGTGTTTTCTTAACAAATCTTTCACTGGGTTCCACGTAGAAAAGAAGCCAAGATAATTGTGCCGACTGCCGAGACATAAAAACAGCAGCAATCACACATTTGGGAGTGCTTGTCTCCTTTCCTTTGCTTTCATGTTTACAAATGCAATCTTTTCTACAAAGAAAGGAATTCAATCGCAAGTAATCTTGAAGATGCAGTGCCAGAAAAGTACTCCCAAATACTCATGGGAAATCTAAACCAGAAGCTTAGCATGCATATCTCCCTATGCTCAACCATGAAAGATTTTATGTTGTAGAAATCTAAACCAAAAGCTTAGCATGCATATCTCCCTATGCTCGACCATGAAAGATTTTATGTAGGAAGAAGCACAGTTGCGTAAAAGTTTAGCATATATATCGTAATAATATTGCATCACTAGTATATTGGTTATGCCGATCTGTTGACAACACAACATCAAACAAACCAATATGAGTAAACCAATGAATTTGCTAAGAAAACAATCTGGTGAATTATGCAGCTCAGGTGAATTTGTTAATACCTGTGCTGTTAGAGATTTTATAACTCCTTTTGCAGCTTTAGATTTTGCAGATTCCTCTGCAACCAGTGTCATGGCCTCTTGTACTTTCTTGGCTGAATTATGCAGCTCAAGTTCTTGATGCTCACAGCGATGTCTCAGGTTATCAACCTACACAGATAAAAGTACTAAAGTTCTTGCAACACAATAAGCACCCAAGCAAAGTTCTGCTGAATAAAGAGAACTACACACCTGTGCACGCAGCCTTTCAACTTCCTGATTTAGGAGCTCATTTGTTTTCACCAGATTATCAGTGGCACTTTTTGAGAAAGAAAGACCATGAGTTGTTGGAACTGGTGTGGTAGAACGTGGTGGACTAGATTTGCGAGAGAAAGGGGAAACAGCCCTTGAAGTGGTTACTGACTGAACTGCTGATGTACGCACTGCTCTTGGAACTGATGTGTTCAGATCTATGCCACCAGATAAAGCAATATCTCTCAGCTGCAGTAGCGAACTAACTTGAGGAGTCTGGAGAAATGACAATGCATCAGTTTTCTTCCCTTGTCTTGCTGCCTTACTATCCAAACTTCTAATCATATCCATATTACTAGGCAAGATGGATTTCGCTACTTTAGCATCACTATTGATTTCACCTGAAAGGTGGGGAACAAGGTCTTTCCTCTTATTAGCTGAATTAGAGCTTGAGGCATTATTCAATTTCAAGAAACAAGAATCACAAACACGATAAGGTTTCCCAGGATTAGGAGCCAATGCTGCTCTCATAGCCTTTCGTGAGGTGCATGCATTACAATGGACAAGTCCACAATTATAGCAGTTATGCCTCTTTCGAGTAAACCCAAAGGGCTGTTGACATGAGGAGCATTGTGATTGATCAGCTCCAGAAACCCATTTTTGAAGGCATATAGCTGCAGTGAAGTTTGCACCACAGGCTATGTGCCGAACAGCTCTATCTCTCAATGCCTCGACCAATGTAGGTACCTTCCGATCCTCTATATCTCCATGGCCTAACCTTCCATTAGCTCCCTTTCCCCATGTAAAAACTTCACTCCTACTTGTCAAAACTGCAACATGGTAGGAACCACAGGCAACTTGGAGAACGTGTTCACCCGCAATCTTATCTCCAACTAAACATGGAAGCCTTCCATCTGAATGAGGATTCCCAAGCTGACCATAAACAGAATTCCCCATGCTCAACACTTGTCCAGAAGTTGTCAAGCCTACGGTAAGACTGTGACCACATGCTACCCTGTAAAAATCATAATCAATAAGCGAAGCAACACAAGTGGGCTTAAGTCGTGCTTCCTTGTCACCATGACCAAGTCGATGCTTGTCACCATCTCCCCATGTGAATAGCTTTCCAGCAGACACACTTGGACTGGACTGAGTGACAATAACCTCTACAATAGCTGCTGTGTGCCATACACCACATGCAACAGCAATTGTTTTCAACCCTGATAGTGACTCTACCTCCCTTGGACAAGAAATGCTCTTTAGATTTCCATGGCCTAATACCCCGAATGAACCATCTCCAAAGGTAAACAATTGGCCCATTGATGTAATCAAGGCTGTATGCCATGTCCCACAAGAAACATAAGCAACTTGAAGACCTTCCAGTGCTCCAGAAATCCTCTTAGGTATCCAGTGTCCTACATTGGTACCATGTCCTAGAAGTCCAACATTGTGAGTTCCATCTCCCCAGGTATAAAGTTTGCCCATTGTTGTCACAGCACAAGTATGAAACTCCCCACAGGCAACAAAATCTACATTGCAAGCTGCTAAAGACTCAACCAGACGAGGGTGAACAGAATCTTCTCGTGTTCCATGGCCAAGGCGGCCTCCAGAATCTTCACCCCATGTAAAAACTTCTCCATTTCTTGTGACCAATGCAGCATGCCTGACCCCACAATCTACATGATACACATCAAGAACTAAGTTGGATTCCAACGGCTTTGGGAGGAGGAAATCAGTCTTCCCAGTTGATCTAATTACAGTATCAGAACCAGTTCGTACAGAGTTATCACAAACAACTTCACCCCACACATAGACATCACCTAAAGAATCACAGTCATCTTGTGCAGAACCATGGCTAGATGTACTAGGGGCACTAGAAATGCTTGCTCTAAGAACATCTGAAGATGCCCCCTTTGTGTGCATATTTGTCACATCTGATTTCCAGGTAACTACAAACTACCAATATACCCTCATGACTGTCATGGGAGCACTGCAGAATAACAGTGCTGATGGAGCTATAAGCTAGAATAAGGTGGATATCTCAAACACCTGCACATAATTAACAGTGAAGTGTAAAAACCACTGTACAAATGCAAATTCAAACACAACTAAAACTTTATGAAAGAGAAAAATGCAGCAAGGTATGTGCAGATCACAGCTTATGGGATGCCACAATGCCACTAGCCTGGAAAGCAGAATAACAGAAATTAAAGACTATTTTAGTGGATGAATTCAAGACTATGTTTCATACAAGCAATAACACCGTAGCACACTCCTTAGTCCAAACCAATGATGGCAGGTTTACTAAACAGTAAGACAGGATTTCTAGTTTTATATGGGGAAGAAAACTAGCTTCTCCGGTACTTCACTGGATGCAAGAACAAGTTCGGTGTATATAGTGTTACTGTAATTCTTCAGAACAAGGACAATAATTGGCTTTAGGTAACTAGGTTCTTTGTTTTCTAAAATCAGGAGAACCTACATTGTACAACAGCATAGAATTATTCTGCTGGCAACTTGAAATGCACAATCACAACTGCTGGCAACTTGAAATGCACAACCACAACTTCTTTTTTAAGATAAATCATAACTTGTACTATATGTGTGTATCATCACTAACACTGTAGGGATGTGCCCCAGTGGCCATGTGTCAATAACAAAGCGAAAAAACATTGTTTGCAGTAAGCAAAATGACTATACGTGAGCACTATTCAGAGATTAATGATCTTACAACCGAACACGACGATACAATCAGACAAGCATTTCTTTTCTCACTGGCTTAGCAATACATGTGGTGAGTAGTGCAAAACGCACGCGAGTTGTTTCCACAATTCGAGCAAGTTTGCTCCAACATTACCAAACCGAATCAGCATCAGGGGGTAAACACTACCTAAATGCCAAGAATCAGCATCACAAAGCCACAAAAACTACCGGTAGGGAAATAATAGCTCCCTTTCTTGCATCAGAGCCAGAAGTTAACACCCAGTTAACCACAGAAACACTAGATTTCGCGCAGAAATACACAAAGGAACCTCCTTTCCAACCGTCCCGGCACCAGACTCCCAGAACCAATCTCAAAATTAGCGCAGGAAGGTGAAAGATTCGCGTACCGGAGCTCCAGGGAGGAGGAAGCGTCAACACTCCGTGGCCGCAAGAAACCGCTCCTCCTCCTCCAAGATCCACCCAGCTGGAGCGCAACCGCAAGGGGACAGATTCGCCTGCTGCCGTGCGCCGGCGGCTGGAGTCGATGCGCCACCTCCCTCCCTCTTTTTCTTTTCTCCCACCCTTCCTGAGCTTCTCGGCTGTCGATCACGAGGATGGGCTCCCTCTGTTTGTTCTTTGCTTCTGATGAGAGCTCTCTCCCCTCTACACCTACTGTATTACTGACACTAGCGTATGAGTTCCTCTTTATTAAGTTGAGCTTTCGGTTAACAGATTAATACATATAACTCAATACAATAGCGAAATTACGAGATTTTCAATACAATAGCGAAATTAAGAGATTTTAAGTTTAAGTTCTGATTGACGTAATTAAAAAATTATAACTCACTACTATTCCACATCTTAGATCTAAACAAGCCTACACATGAAGAAGAGTATTGAAGTATAAGTAAATTGTCTATGTTTTTTTATCAGCTTGAGCTTTTTAGTGAAGTGGTTGATGTATGTAACTCAATATGGTATAGTTTTTGAGTGGACTGGTGCATATAACTCAATATGGTATTAGATCTAAAAGTTCCTAAGTTCAAGATCCATTTGGTGCAGATAAAAAATTGCAGTCCATTTATATTTTACATCAAATCTAAGGAGTCTATACGTAAGAAGAAATGTTGAAATCTAAATGAATTGTCGATCTTTTTTCATTAATTTAAATTTATAGATAAAGTAACTGGTATATATAACTCAATACTCTTGTTTCTTGTTGCTTGCTTTCTCTTTTTTAGGGAGTTCCGGTTCAGCCGTGAGCCGGCAGTGTTGCTGCGGTGGTGTACTGAATCTCATGCTCTCCCCCACATGCCATGCCCTTCCTGTGCTGTGGTCTTTGCTTGGACTCTTCACTATGCTTCCTTGTTTTTTAAGGCACTGCATAATTGACCTTTTTCTGTTCTGTTCTCAATGGAAAAAAAGAAAGAAAAAGATACAGCTGGTCTTGGCTTGTTCCTGTAAATATTTTTCTTCTAATGACACTATACATGTGTTTAGTTACTATTGAGATCTGAATGGTCTTGTTCTTGTCACTCTAACTGATTCATATTAGTATATGCTTCGTTTGTTTCTAAAGAAATTAGGGTGTCTGATATATACTCTGAGACTGATTAAGTGTTTTGATTGATAAGATCTGGGCCTTGAACAGAAAATGCTACTATGTGTTTTGGCATGTAGCAGGAGCATGGGTGGGCCATTTTGTTGAAACGGATTAATGAATGGATGGTGTTTGCTTTTGAGAAGATCAAGTCGGGGGAACAGGTTTGTAGTAGATTATTGGAATCTAGGTTGGAAATGCAGGGCAAAACCAGTACAAATCCCTAGCAACTTGATATACTAAGCAATCTGTCTGGTGTGCCACGATTAATCCACAAGAGATCAAAAGGCCGGGTTGCTTCCTACAGACTAAACTCCTTTTCTCGATCGGAGCCAGCAATGAACCGTCTCCCGTATAGAAGGAGAGAATGTTTGCAAGGATAAGTTTTATTAGGTCCTGTTTGACACGGCTCCACTTCACAAGTAGAACTGTTTTTTTTTTTACTTCACAAGTGGAGCTGTTTTTTTGACTTCTCGATCGGAGTCAGTAATGAACCGTCTCCCGTATAGAAGCGAGAGAATGTTTGCAAGGATAAGCTTTCTTAGTTTACACATAATCCAAAATGATTAAACTTTTTACTCCCCCTTTTTTGTTACTAGCGTGCATGTTTAGCGTGGCCTGTTGAACAATTAATCTCCAAAATATGTTTCGTCACTTAAGATCTAGTAGTGGCTAGTACTCCTGCAGAAAGCAAATTAAGAGAGCGGAGCCTTACGATTTGTAATGGCGAGTGTATGTACACTCGTACATGGATCAGTACTACATGTGCACGTACGTCCTCGCCGCATTTAAGGTGATCCAACGGAACACAGGATCTGTGTGAAACAGCCCAGCTTAGGTTGTGTGATCAATGAAACATTGAATAAGGTAGTTGCCGCGGACGCAGTACAGTGCGTTGCACACCGACCCGCCTGTCAAGGCGGTCAGCTCCTCCGCAGCCCTTCTTCACCTTACCTCACGGTACACCCACGCCTGTCTTCGCTGCCCGTGCAGAAGACCGGCGGAGCTCGCCACTGGTCCCTGTCCAGTGGCCTTTTGCCCCCTGGGAATCTGACCTGGCTCTGTAGCCGGGCCAACAGGTTGCGTCCAGCAAGCTGCTGGAGCCACGTGTCGTCGACGACCGGAACCCCCTTGGCCAACATCCAAGGGGTCAGTCATCTCCTCCAACCTTGGTGCGGCCACTGATAGCAATGCTCCTCCTCCACTATCGGCTCATGCAAGCAGCGCACCTCCTCTAGATCATCATGAAATCTTCGTGCACCTGGACACGGACGACACATAGGACCTACAGCAAGACCCGATCATGATGCAGGTTGCTCGAGCCATAGCTCCCGCTAATGACACACCGTGCCAGCTAGATGGACCATAGATTGATCCCCAAGTCCTATAGACGACTTCATCTACCTCATCACTAGGACACCTTCTCTACCCCTGCTCACCACGCTGACTACCCCAGCACCCACCAGCAAGGCAAACAAGAGCTCCAAAAGCCTTGACCTATATCGTAGTTCGCATCTCGCAATCAATACTTAGGGACGATGTGACACCATGGAGAGAGCATGTGAGCTGCATATGAAGAAGCTAGGACTGCTCGAAAGTACATTCCCCACCCCACAAGGTGGCTATGCATGGGTACCTTGAGCTTTTCAAGGGCCCCTCATACAGCTGGTGATAATGCCTATCATGACATTGCCACTAGCATGGCTTAGCTAGCCTAAGCACCTCCTCTTCATTGCTGACCACCTTTTCCACCGAACTTGACTCGAACCAACACCAGTGTGCAATAAGTAGCAACCTCTTGCTTATGTCTATTGTTCAACTTAGTTTTATGTCAAGTTTCCTCCATCTTCCTTTGCGGCACTGCCCTGCAGTGATGCTTCCTACCCTCAAGAGCTACTAGCATCACCTATGCGCTACCTTCTAGTGTGTACTCTCAAAGTCATGTTGGTCAACTTTGCGGTCTACTGTCATTTCTGTTGTTTCTCTTACTTCACTTCTATGCAATCTTCCTCATGCAAACTCAACCCCTCAAGATCTTCATGTGTGCCACAAAATTCGTGTGATTCAAGTGTGCTACCCTTCGACACCAATGCCAATCACCCCCATAGCCTCCATGTCTACAAGAAATTATCAAATCATGCTCGTAGAGATGTTGTTCGCAAGCTGGTCCACAGCACAGGCAACACTTTGATCTGCATTCAGAAACAAAACTAGATATAATTGACTCCATGATGGTAGCACAGCTCCTTGGCCTAGCTTTTGCGAACACTTTCACCTACCTCCCCACACAACAAACAAGAAGGGGATCCTTCTAGCCTGCTCACAAGATTTCTTCAAACTCTTAGACCCTCTCATCACACAAAAACTCTAAAACCCTCTCATCACACAAAACACAATCACAGCAAAAATCACCATGCGTGCATGGCTCCAGCTGGTCCATCATGAGTATTAATGGCCGACAACAGGATGGTGACAAAGTGGTTTTTCTATAGGAACTAAGGTCGATTGGGAAAGACAGTTCAAAATGTGAGAGACCATATGGAGGTCATCCCGTGTGTATGATGAGTAATTGACATCGGTTTAGGTAAGTCGAGTTTGGTTTGTGTGGTCGGACCATGTCGTTGCGTGGTGTAATCGGTTCGGTCGGACTTGGTCAAACCTAGTCAATCGTGTTTAGGATGGGTATTCCTTTGATTCGACAGGTTTGGGCTTTATCATGCTAATTTTGATTACATGTATCGAGCGGTGCTATTTGATGTGTTTCTTGTCTGTGTTGGCTGCAGGACATCGAGGCGGAGTCGTGGCGAGACACGGTGTACCGGACTAGGCGCAGGTGGCGCTGAGGTCAGAACGGTCGGGAGGTGTCGAAGACGGCGAGGGCTCGAGGTGGCTGCGAGGCTTGCAAGGCAAGAAAGGAGGAAGCTTCCTGGAAGGAGCGCGAGGGGCGTTTCGGTAAAAACGCAAAGCTGCACTAAAGGAAAGCGGGTTTGGATAAAGCATCGAGTAGGTGGTGACCTAATGGGTAAAGCATGTGCAAACCCATTAGTGGGAGGCTATAAAAGGAGAGGGAGAGGTTGTGCTGAATTTTGAGAGAGTGAGTGTAAGAGTTAGGGTTTTAGTTGGTTCTCCCCATGTATGAAATATGAGAAAGAGAGAAAGAGAGAAGGTGAGAGTTTCTCTCTACGCTCTCCAGGCGTATGGGGACTTAGCGTGAGATTAAGTGGGAGATAAGCTGAATGTAAACTTCTTGTGTTAATCATGTATGTCTCCGTCTTGTTGTTCAAGGTTTCATGTGCTTTGAGTTGTTCTTCTCTTAGCTTCTAGATCTATTTGAAGCTTTGTCCTTGAGTTTATGCTTTCCAAGCTTCAAATTTCTTTTCTGCAGATTTATTTGTCTTGGTTCTTGCTTGGCCGAGAGGATTTTATGGTATTTCTATGAGCAAGTACTTGTTACTTTGGTGGCGAAGAATCAATCATTGCATGCGCTTTGGCTACTCCGATGCTTAGTAGTAATGCCTTATTTGCTTGCATCGCATTTGGTCATTGCATCTCTCTTGCCATTTGTTTATTGTGGTTTAAAAGTAGCATAGCTCAACCATTTCTTTTGGCGAATGGCACAAGAAAGAAGTAGTCATTTTTGCTTCTTTTGTGCTGTTTTAACCTCTCCGCATGCAGATCCGGATGACCTCGCTTTGGCTGAAAGTTTCTTTGGACAATCAGATCTAGACTGATTTTATCTCGTGTTGCATGTAGTCCAGATTTCCATCTCTTTTGGTTGTTTCGACTGCAGTAATTCTTGACAAAAGAACATGTATTGCCAACTTAATTGCTGCATGGTGACTTAATACATTTCTTGCGGCCAACTCTCTTTTGCATGGTCTTAATTTCTTCTCGCTACTTCTTGCCGTCAAAGCTCTCTGCCATTCTCTTTTAAGCTTTCGGCGAGTAGTTCCTTTCAGCGGTGGTTTGTCTCTTCTGTTTTTTATTTATGCTTTCTTCCTTTTTAGTTAGTCCTTAATCACTTTGTCCTTGGTTTCTTGCGGTGAAACTTGTCTTGGTTTAGTTCTCGGTTTACCAGCAGGAGCATTCACTTTTATCTTTTCATTTGTTTTCTTTTAGGCTTCCCATTTTAGTTGGCTTGACTACAGGAAATGCTTGATATTGGAATCTTTGCTCCCTAAATTTCTACATGCCTTTTACTTGAATTCTTTGGGGGCGATTTTTAAGCAACATTCACCCCCCCTCTGTTGCTGATTTCGGTCCTACAATTGGTATCAGAGCCGGTTAGCTCTAATCTATAGATCTTAACCAGTCTCAAGAGCCATGGCGACGGACAAGTACTCCACCAAGCCTCCGATCTTTGATGGCATCGATTATCCTTTCTAGAAAAGCCGGATGGAGACATACATCCAGGCTCAAGGATATGCCATCTGGCGGAAGGTCAAGGTGCGGTTTGTTGTTCCTGCCGATGAGAACATCAATGCTGGAAATATGCATGATGTTGAGGCAAATGCGAAGGCAAGGAACATCATTATCCAGGGTTTGAGCAGAAGCGAATTCGATCGCATCTCTCACCTGTCATCCGCCTACGATATCTAGGTGACCCTCGACGCATACCATGAGGGCACCACCCAGATCAAGACGGTTCGACAGGACCAGTTCAAGCGAGAATACAACAAATTTGAGATGCTTGCTGGTGAGTCCTCGATGAGTGCTTTGCGCGTTTCCACAAGATCTTGAGCAACCTCCGAGCGGTCGGTCTCACATACCCGACTCGGACAACGCCGGTCGATGCTCGCGACGCGATCTGCGTGTTTGGGAGATGAAAGTGACCACCATCAAAGACACGACAGACCTCTCGACCTTGACTCTTGGCGCGCTGTACTCGCGCCTCAAGACTCACGAGATTGACGTTGTCTCGTAGGTCGAAGTCACGATCGATGGCTTTGGTCACCGATCCGTTTCTTCTTCGGTCCTTCTTCCGACTCGATTTACGGTTTCTCTCTTGCTCTCTCGGACGTAGCGATGATCGCTTAGAGTAGCTCGAGGATGAGCAATCCGCCCTCCTAGCTCGGAAGTTTTCCCATGCTTACAAGAGGAGGAGGGACGAAGAAGGAAGGACCCGTGATTTGCTTCAGTGTGGTGGCCCTAACCACATTCGCAACCGCCCCCAAGCGAGAAGGGCAAAGCGACTACGGCGGTTTGGGCAAGAACGACTACACCGACAAGAACCGCAACAAGAAGACTCCAGCGCACCCTCAAGGCAAGAAGAAGTTCCACGACTTCGGGAAGGCTAAGAAGCTGTTTCACCGCATCCTCACCGCCTTCGACGACCTCAACCTCAGCGAGGTGGAGGGATGGAGCGACGACGATGGGACGGGTGACCAAGACCCCAAGAGCGGCGACGACTTCTCCGGCATGTGCTTCATGGCACTTGAGGGCGAACTGAGCGACAGCGAGCTGTACTCCAACACGGACGAGGTATGCCCTTCATACGACCAGCTCAATCATGCTTTTCTTAAGCTAGGTGATTTTCATGCTAGAGCTAGGGCTAGGTGTACTGAGTTAGAGAAGGAAGTAGATAGATTGTCACTAGAGATTATTGCTCTTACATCTGCTCCCTCTAGTGATGATTGTGATACTTGCTGTGCTTTGTTGGGTGACATGAAGAAATTAAGGACCTCGCATGATAGTCTGTCCTCTGAACTTGATATTGTTAAGGTGGAGAACATTAGTCTTCTTCTGAGCTTGAGATGAGTAGAGTAGCGCCTATTTCATCTACTGCCGAGACTATTGCATGCACCTCATGTGAGGATAAGGACAACGTCGTTAGAGGTCTTTATACCATGCTTCGGATCTCATCCGAGTCTTGTAAAAATTGCAATAATCTAAAGATGAACCTAAAACGGGCAGATCATAAAATTGCTGAATTACAAGCTCCTATTGATTCATATGTGAATTGTCTTAAGCTTACTGCTGAGCTTGAAGCTGTCTCAAAACAGTTTCAAGAGTTAGTTGATGATAACAACAAACTGGCTAATTATGCTTCTAAGAACCCTGTTAGCTCACCATGCAAAAATTGTGAAAAACTAAAAATTGACTTAATTGCATTAGATGAGAAATGTGTGAAGATAACTAAGGACTTACTAGAGAAGCAACCATCAGTTTGTAATGTGATTGCTAAGAAGGGGAAGGAGCCCAAGGGTAAGATGGAGACGCTTAGCGACGTAAACCAACCGGCTAGTAGTAGGACTGTCCCTTCAGGGTCAGCTGTGCGTGCACAAGCCATTCTCTCCTCTACAGTTGGTTCTTCTTCTGCTTCCTTACCCTCTGCTGTTCCCTCTTCTCCCTACTCTTCTTGCACCTCTCTCTTTCGGGAGTGTCAGTACCTTATGAACACTCTCGAGAGATTTGTAGGAGGCAAGAAGAAGCTCAATCTTATTCTAGACCAATCTAAGATCTGCAGATTTAATTAGGGTCTAGGATATGACTTTTATGAGGATATGAGGAAGCATCCACCTGCCGTGCTCAGACCCATAGCACCAGGTGTGATCGACACTGAGCCCGGGACCAGAAAGTCCAATTTAAGTCGGCGGGCTATGTCGGGATTTCGACGGAGCAAGGTGAGTCCACTGCGCTCGCCTCTCGGAGCGAAGTCCTCTCGTGCTACTTCCACCTCTCGAATGTGAAGTATCATTGCACCTTCTGTCAGAAGGATGGACACATAGTCGATCGATGCTTCAGGCGCGCCAAGATTACGCGAAGAGACTGTGCTGAGGCACTTAGGCGTATTCAGGGTCAGCCCCAGACCCTGAGTGCACCTAAGGCCAGCACGAGGTCTAGGTTTGTTTTTCTTGATGGGTTTGGGAAGCATCGAGGACTTGGTTTTTCTTAGTCTTCTGGTTTTTGTCCTCATGCTGCTCTTGGTCATGGCTTCCGCCGTTCTGAGGGTACATCTCGTTTCCCCCGTCGAGACAGCTACCCACGGCGTGATCAGCATGTTGTTGGTACTCCGACTCGCTTCCCCATAGCAGTCGGACCCAGCAATAGCTTCAGGTCTACTCGTAGACCATCTGCTTTCTTGAGTAACAGAGAGCGTAGGGTAGATAGAAGTCAGTCGTGCTTGACTACTTTATCTACTCGACGTGTTGTTCAGTATTGGGTGCCAAAATCACTCTTGATTTACCCCAGTACTGAGACTTTACTCTCTTGTTGACTCAGGTCCGCCGGGCTGGGAAGGGAGAGGTTTGGCTCGTAGACTCCAGCTGTTCTCAACACATGACCGGAGACTCACGTTGGTTCTCTTCCCTAGCCCACGCTCCATGTGATGAGACGATCACCTTCGGAGATGCTTCATCTGGGCGCGTCATCGCCAAAGGTACTGTGCGTGTTAATGATTCATTTCTTTTGAGAGATGTTGCCTTGGTTAGTAAGCTGCGGTATAATTTGCTTTCGGTTTTTCAGCTTACCGATGACGGTTATGAGGTGAGCTTTAAGAAAAGCAATTGCAAAATTCTTGATTCTTCGGGTAGTCTGGTTTGCGGGATTTCACGTTTTGGGAGGATCTTTCGTGCTGATTTTTCTAAGTTTTCTGGTGATCCTCTCAGGTGTTTAGTTGCTTCTGAGTCCCGCGACCTTTCGTTCTGGCATAGGAGACTTGGTCATATTGGGTTTGACCATTTGACTCGAGTTAGCGGCCACGATCTCATTCGTGGTCTGCCGAAACTCAAGATGGTCAAAGATCTTGTGTGCGCTCCATGCCAAGCACAAACAAGATGGTTGTTGCCTCTCATCCTCCGGTCCACGATTATGACCGATGCACCGGGACACCGCTCCACATAGACACCGTTGGACCATTTCGAATGCGATCGAGAGGAGGAAGTGGTATGTTCTTGTCGTGGTCGATAACTATTCGAGGTTTTCTTGGGTGTTTTTCTTAGCCTCGAAGGATGAGACGTTTACCCATTTCGAGGTCTTTTCATGAGGCTTCTCGTTGAGCTCCCGGTGCCTTACGAGCGATTCGCGAGTGACAATGGCACGGAGTTCAAGAATTCCTACTGAGAGTTTCTGTGGTGACACAGGTGTAGAGCACCGGTTCTCTTCTCCGCACGTCCCACAACAAAATGGCGTTGTGGAGAGGAAGAACCGTACCTTGGTCGAGATGGCCAGGACGATGCTTGATGAGTACTCTACACCGCGGAAGTTCTGGGCTGAGGCTATAACCACCGCGTGCCATGTTTCAAATCGAGTTTTTCTTCGGGCACACTTGCACCGCACTTCTTATGAGCTGATATATGGGCGAAAGCCCAGCGTCTCTCATTTTTGTGTGTTTGGTTGCAAGTGCTTTATTTTGAAGTTCGGGAACCTAGACAAGTTCGAATCACGCTCTTGTGATGGTATCTTTTTAGGTTACTCGCCTTCTTCGCGGGCTTATAGGGTCTGGAACTGCGAGTCTAGCAAAATGGTAGAGACCTGTGAGGTGACCTTTGACGAGGCCAGTCTGGGGACTAGGCCCGATATCTCAGGTTCGTTAGAGCAGTCCGAGACCATCTTCGTGGATGACGAAGATGATGGAGACGATGGTTGTCTACCTGATCCTATCCCTCATCCACCCCTTGAGGTGCCCTCTTCCACCGCACCTCGAGGCGATCAGCCCATGCCTTCTACTTCCTCTGGAGCTAGTGGCTCTGTTCCTACATCGTCAGCTCACGAGGTAGAGGCCACTTCTTCATCTCATCCTGGACCTCCTAGACATATCCAGAAAGCTCATCCTTCAGAGCAGATCATTGGAGACCTTTTCGAGCGTGTTACCCGCTCAAAGTCTGGCTTATCTCAATTCTGTCTCCATTCTGCTTTCATTGCCTCCTTTGAGCCCAAAGATGTTTCTCATGCTCGCCTCCTTTGAGCCCAAAGATGTTTCTCGTGCTCTATCTGATGAGTCTTGGGTCAATGTCATGCATGAGAAGCTAGAAAACTTCGAGAGGAACAAGGTCTGATCGCTTGTCGAGCCCCCACGAGGTCACAATATCATTGGGACTAAGTGAGTGTTCAAGAACAAGCAGAGTGAGGATGGTGTGGTTATTCGAAACAAGGCTAGACTGGTAGCTCAGGGGTACTCCCAGGTTGAGGGTCTAGATTTCGAGGAAACCTTTGCCCCTGTAGCTCGACTTGATGCCATTAGAATCCTGCTTACCTTTGCAGCTTCTAAGGGTTTCAAGCTTTACCAGATGGACGTCAAGAGTGCCTTCCTTAATGGAGTCATTGAGGAAGAAGTCTACGTCAGACAGCCTCCAGGTTTCGAAAACCCCAAATACCCAAACCATGTCTTCAAACTTTCCAAAGCGTTGTATGGACTTAAGCAGGCCCCCAGAGCTTGGTATGAGAGGCTTAAGTCCTACTTGTTGAGTCATGGGTTTGAAATGGGTAAAGTAGATAAGACCTTGTTTATCCGTAGGCTTGGCAATGACCTTCTGCTCGTCCAGATCTATGTTGATGACATTATCTTTGGCGGCTCCTCCCATGCTCTGGTTTCACAGTTCTCGAATGTCATGAGCACCGAGTTTGAGATGAGCATGATGGGCGAGTTAACCCTCTTCCTTGGCTTCCAAATCAAGCAGACTCGGGAGGGTACCTTCTTACATCAAGGCAAGTACACTCGTGACCTCCTGAGACGCTTCGACATGAGTGATGGTAAGCCAGTGTCAACTCCGATGGCTTCTACAGCCTATCTTGATCCAGATGAGGATGGCGAGCCAGTTGATCAGAAAGAATACAGAAGTATGATCGGCTCCCTTCTTTACCTCACTGCCTCGAGACCAGACATACACTTCTCCGTGTGTCTGTGTGCTCATTTTCAGGCTTCTCCTCGCGTATCTCATCGCCAGGCGGTGAAGCGCATCTTTCGGTACCTTCGAACTACCATTGACTATGGTATCTGGTACTCTTCCTCATCTTGTCTTTCCTTGAGAGCCTTCTTGGATGCAGACTTTGCTGGCTGTAGGATAGATAGGAAGAGCACTTCTGGCACTTGCCAATTCATTGACACTTCTCTCGTTTCTTGGTCTTCGAGGAAGCAGTCCGATGTTGCACAGTCCACCGCAGAGGCCGAGTACGTTGCTGCAGCCAGGTGCTTTGGATGGCTTCGACCCTGCGGGACTTTGGGTTAGTTATCAACAGTGTTCCACTCTTTTGTGATAACACTTCTGCGATTAACATTGCTAAGAACCCAGTGTAGCACTCCCGGACCAAGCATATTGATATTCGCTATCACTTCCTTATAGACCATGTAGAGAAGGGTGATATAGTGCTCCAGTTTGTGGAGAGTGACCACCAGTTGGCTGACATCTTCACCAAGCCTTTGGATAGTTCGAGGTTTTCAGCTCCGCGAGGAGAGCTTCGGATGGTTTGTCCTTATGGACTGTAGTGAGGGAGAGCTTTGGGCTTTACTGCTTTATTATATTGATTATGCTTCTGTCTCCTTTCTGTTGCTTTGCACTTGGGGTGCACTTGGGTTTAGTCCTCCTAGCATAGATTAGAATGTTTCTCTTGTCTAGCTGTTCAGACTCTTACTCTTATCTTGTGCTTCCAGGATTAGCTGTTTCTTGTCTCACTAGATTGAGCTCACTCACTTCTTGTAGGTTCTAGCGAGGGTTGGGCCACCCTCGGGTAGACAGGTACGTGTTTGCTCTCTGGTGTGTGTTTTATGGTCAGCTGATAGTCCTAAAGTCACATGGGGTAGATGAGAGTCAGTCTGAGCCATAGTATCTTCTATATCTTATCTATGCTTTAAGGACTGCCTGTTTGCTGTTTTCTTTGCCAGTTTCTCGATTTTATTGCTTTGGTTCAGGGGGAGTTCATTTGGGAGCTTCTGGAGCTTAATATTGATATAACTCAACTTGAACTAAAAGTTACATCTCATGTTGAGGGGGAGCTGGATTTTCTTGTATTTTCAGCATTCTGCATTGTAATATAACTCATTGAGCCTTAATTATTATCCTGTTATGACATGTTTACAATACTTTACACCTTGCTATGTCTCTTGCTTATTTGCTAGATTTATCATGACTTCATATGTGTAGACTAGTTTTTGCCATGATAAGTTAATTAAAATTGCTCAACTTGAATTAAAACTTGTCATGCTAGCATTTGAGTTTAGTCTTTCTTGAGCTATCCTTTTATTATTCATGCCATGTCAAATAGGCTGAGTTGAGCGTTGAATCTCTTTTGAGCCTTAGATTGAGCTTTATTAGTCTCTTGATGCAGCATGAGTTAGTACAACATGTTTAAAAAGCAAAACGATCTCTTTTGTGCGAAAAAAAACTGATTTCACCAATTCTCTCTCATGAGACGGCTTGCCATTGCACTAGGCATGAACTCAGGGGGAGTTTTGGATGACCTAGACTATCTTCTTAAGCTTCTTGCTTGGAGTAGTCGTATAAGGCTTGAGATCTAGCACATAACAAAAATTTGGTTGGAAACGACCATGAGCTTTAAAAGGAAAATATTTTATATGCTCAATTTGCTTAATTACACAAAAAGAACCAAGTACTTAAACCAATATTTCATTCTTGAGCATAGCACTCTATTTGGTCTCAATTGTAGATTCTTTGTTCTGCTTAGCTTATTGACATGGCATGCATCACTCCTTGGATATCTCTCGCTAGACTTTACTTATTGATAACTTGACATGCTCACATAATGCACTTCATTTTAGATTGTCATCTATATGCTCTAGCTGGTATATATATATCTTGTCATGATCTAGATAGCTTTTTATTGAGCTATGGCTTGGTGTATTTCATTATGGTCACTATGGATAATTCTTATGGCTCTAAATGCTTAAATAAACAAACTTCAGTCATATTCATCCATTGACATGTCATATTCCCTCCTTTGCATCCTTGATGTGTTTATTGCCAAAAGGGGGAGAATAGTGGTAGAAAAAGCCATTTGGGGACTCTTTAGAGCTTTGGAGAACAATTTACTCTTTCTTTGTTTCTCTAGTGTTCCTTCTGTCGACATGGTCATTAGTTTCAGTTTCCTTCTTTGGATCATGTTGGACTCTTCAAACTCAAACTCAACTTTGTGCTTTTTCTGGATTTGTCAATATACTCATCAAGGGGGAGATTGAGAGACCATGTGGAGGTCATCCCGTGTGTATGATGAGTAATTGACATCGGTTTAGGTAAGTCGAGTTTGGTTTGTGTGGTCGGACCATGTCGTTGCGTGGTGTAATCGGTTCGGTCGGACTTGGTCAAACCTAGTCAATCGTGTTTAGGATGGGTATTCCTTTGATTGATTCGACAAGTTTGGGCTTTATCATGCTAATTTTGATTACATGTATCAAGCGGTGCTATTTGATGTGTTTCTTGTCTGTGTTGGCTGCAGGACATCGAGGTGGAGTCGTGGCGAGACACGGTGGACCAGACTAGGCGCAGGTGGCGCTGAGGTCAGAGGCGTTTCGGTAAAAACACAAAGCTGCACTAAAGGAAAGCGGGTTTGGATAAAGCATCGAGTAGGTAGTGACCTAATGGGTAAAGCATGTGCAAACCCATTAGTGGGAGGCTATAAAAGGAGAGGGAGAGGTTGTGCTGAATTTTGAGAGAGTGAGTGTAAGAGTTAGGGTTTTAGTTGGTTCTCCCCATGTATGAAATATGAGAAAGAGAGAAAGAGAGAAGGTGAGAGTTTCTCTCTACGCTCTCCAGGCGTATGGGGACTTAGCGTGAGATTAAGTGGGAGATAAGCTGAATGTAAACTTCTTGTGTTAATCATGTATGTCTCCGTCTTGTTGTTCAAGGTTTCATGTGCTTTGAGTTGTTCTTCTCTTAGCTTCTAGATCTGTTTGAAGCTTTGTCCTTGAGTTTATGCTTTCCAAGCTTCAAATTTCTTTTCTGCAGATTTCTTTGTCTTGGTTTTTGCTTGGCCGAGAGGATTTTATGGTATTTCTATGAGCAAGTACTTGTTACTTTGGCTGGCAGCAAGAATCAATCATTGCATGCAGTTTGGCTAGTCGTGATGCTTAGTAGTAATGCCTTATTTGCTTGCATCGGCAGCTGGTCATTGCAGTCTCTCTTGCCATTTGTTTACTGTGGTTTAAAAGTAGCATAGCTCAACCATTTCTTTTGGCTGAATGGCACAAGAAAGAAGTAGTCATTTTTGCTTCTTTTGTGCTGTTTTTAACCTCTCCGCATGCAGTCCAGATGAGCTCGCTTTCGGCTGAAATTTTTGCTGGACAATCACTGATCTAGACTGATTTTATCTGTGTTGCATGCAGTCCAGATTTCCATCTCTTGTGGTTGTTTCGGCCTACAGTAATTCTTGACAAAAGAACATGTATTGCCAACTTAATTGCTGCATGGTGACTTAATACATTTCTTGCAGCCGAACTCTCTTTTTGCATGGTCTTAATTTCTTCTCAACTACTTCTTGCCGTCAAAGCTCTACTGCCATTCTCTTTTTAAGCTTTCGGCCAGAGAGTAGTTCCTTTCAGCAGGCTGGTTTGTCTCTTCTGTGTTTTTTTATTTATGCTTTCTTCCTTTTTAGTTAGTCCTTAATCACTTTGTCCTTGGTTTCTTGCGGTTGAAACTTGTCTCGGTTTAGTTCTCGGTTTACCAAGCAGGAGCATTCACTTTTTATCTTTTCATTTGTTTTCTTTTAGGCTTCCCTTTTTAGTTGGCTTTACTACAGGAAATGCTTGATATTGGAATCTTTGCTCCCTAAATTTCTACATGCCTTTTACTTGAATTCTTTGGGGGCGATTTTTAAGCAACATTCACCCCCCTTTGTTGCCGATTTCGGTCCTACAAAATGAATGGATTGTCATGGGCGATTTCAATCTCATACATCAGGCTGTGGACAAAAGCAATACAAAATCTTAATAGAAGGTTGATAGGATCCTTTAAGTTGACTTTGGATGATCTGCTATTAAAAGAGATTAACCTCAATGGTAGGTGTTGTAGGGGTGGCTCAACCCCCTTTGTTGGGCCTTATAACTAGTCCAATATGTAATAGGCCCAATAGTATAGAGAAATATACCAATGTACCTCTATCTTTTGTAATTATTAAAGGGTAGGATAGGAATTTTCCATCCTACCCTACTTGTATATATAAACCCCCAAGAGGGGCATGAGAAGGGCAGATCCACTCATTTTATCACCAGCTCTCTCTCTCTCTCTCCGTAGTTCTCTTGACTATGTCTCATATGGAGAAGGATACTTTGTACCTACTATTGTAGTCATGCTACAACGATAAGAATATTTTACATGGGGTAATGAGCGTGACAACCCAGCCCACACAAGGATTGATAGAATGTTATGTACCATGCAATTTGAGCTCCTTTTCCCACCTGCTTCCTCCATGCATTACCAACCTCATGTCGACCACTGCCCACTCATCTTGAATGGAGAGCTCACTGTGAACACAAATCACAGTTTCCATTTCGAAAATCACAGATGATGCTGCAATTTTTATTAACCCTGTTAAAGAAGATATGGATGCCATCCAATGGATCCTGCTCTCCTTTGGACAAGCTACTGGCCTCGTGCACAAACTTTGAAAAAAGCACCATACACTCGATCTGCTGTGAAAACCTAGACCTCGACTCCCTCCTTTAATCCTTTTTAAGAGCACAAAATTTCCCATACCGATACCTAGGATTGTAGCTTCACGTTCACAAACTCAAAAAGGTCCACGCCATTGCTCATCGAAAATAAGGAACTAGACTCTCGGATTGGAAAGGTCAACTACTCTCCCAACCAGTACATTGGCCTTGGTTAGATCGCATCTTTCCTCCATCCCAACCAACCATCTGATAATCTTCTCACTAGCCAAATGGGCCAAAAAAGGATACATAAGATCCAAAGATCATTTCTTTGGAAAGGAAAAGAAGACACAAATGGAGACCACTAGCCTAGTAAATTGGACAAAGGTGTGTAGGCTGAACAAAATTAGGTGGCCTAGGCATCCCGACTTGGAGAAATTTGGGAGAGCTCTTCGACTCCGATGGTTGTGGTATGAGTGGACGGAAGAATCCAAACCATGGGTGGGCACCCCTATGCCCTATGATGACACTGACAGATAGCTTTTCCCCATGTCGATGATAGTGACGATTGGAAATGGGAAAAGGACAAATTTTGGCACAATACATGGCTCGAAGGGGTAGCCTCAAAAAATCTAGCACCAAGCTTGTGCAGAGTCTCAAGGAGGAAAAATAGAACTGTCCAAAAAGAGCTCCAAGACAACAACGGGATCTAGGCAATCAGAGGAAGGATAACCAACACCACATAACTAGAATAATTTGTGTCCTTATGGATGAGACTTCAGTCATTCACCTTTAGGCAGACACTCCGGGCACCATTGCTTGGTGTTGGACAGCCGATGGGAAATACATGGCAAAATCAACCTACTTGGCGCAATTCATAGAATATTTTTAGGAATACAACATAAGGCTAATCTGGAAAGCCAAAATGGAGAACAAATGCAAATTCTTCGCACGGACCCTGACTAAAAACAAGATCCTCACCACGGACAAACTTGTCACTAGGGGACGTCCACATCATTAGCTCTGCATCCTCTGTGATAGCCATAAAGAAACCAAGCTGCACCTATGCCTACACTTCCCCTTTGCCATGGAGGTCGGCAAACAATACTAAGATAGGTAGATTGTGACATTCTTCAGTGGGTCCGCCCCGTCCAATTGTGACAACATTTTACAGTGGTGGCAATAGGCCACAAAAGCAACCCCAAGGGATAAGGGAAAAGACTTCAACCACATTGTAACATTCTTAGCGAACGAGGCCATAGATCAACTTTCAAGATCCTTCTGGGAGCCTTGAGCTGACGCCTAATCTGCTCCTATTACTTTAATTTTGTACCCTAACTGGGCCCTCGTGGCCTACTCCCTGTACATACCTTTTTCTGACTCCTTTAATTGAATGAACATTTGACGAGGGCATGACATGCATGCATATGTGCCTACGATGAGTAGGTTTGGTTGTTGACCTACGTCTACTACTATCTTGAGATATGTTATGGGATTGCAATTGGAATGTATTAGTAGCTAACAACAATCTACTATAGTCATGGTTGTTGTTATTACAGATTATACAAGTTCAATTCTTTTCAGGACAGATTAGATTTATTATGGCTTTTTTATTTTTAGAAAATTAGCTACAATAATAAGATAAAGGGGCAAGAGGGAGGGAGGGAGGAAGGGAGATCGAAGATGGGGCATGTATGGGCAATAGAGAGGAGGGATTGAGATTTGAATGGAGATGGATGAAGAGAGAGAGATGAGGGGAGACATATATATATATATATATATATATATATATATATAAAGCCTCTTTTCTACTCCCGGGTGTAATTACACCCTATGTCATATCTCACAAAATAGGTAGTATCTCGCGTAACGGAGAGTATGTATATGTAGTATACGAGTATTTAAGACCATATAGGTGGTATGAATAATTTTTCAGAGGTGGTATGCATTTTTTTTGACATACTCCTTTTATGTACCTATATAAAGGTATTTATAAAATACGCTAAAAAATATGGACTTTCTTGCAATTTTTTCGTGTGGTTCACATTGGAGTATCTTATAATTAATATATGAGTATACCTAAAATGATAAAGGTGTATTTCAAGTTT
Organism: Dendrocalamus sinicus; assembly: GCA_036346575.1. Taxonomy (NCBI): domain Eukaryota; kingdom Viridiplantae; phylum Streptophyta; class Magnoliopsida; order Poales; family Poaceae; genus Dendrocalamus; species Dendrocalamus sinicus. Next base: position 519 of record JAYEVI010000037.1, on the reverse strand, counting down.
GTTTAGGTGGTATATTAGAGGTGGGTGTAATTACACCGGGAGTAAAAGTATTTTTCCTATATATATATATATATATATATATATATATATATATATATATATATATATATATATATATATATATATATATATATATATATATATATATATATATATATATATATATATATATATATATATATATATATATATATATGGTGTGCATTTTAGAATATTTGAACATTTTGTTTAACAAAGCATGTTTTTTCTATACACTTGTTTGATAGACCCAAGTACTTATTGGCTAATTCATTTGATGAACAAGTGGATCAAATTGTACTACCTTGTTCCTTAGTGACAACATAGACCTTCTAGAATTTGCATTTTCTTGGTTAGGTCACATGTGATTGGAATTTGATGACAAGAGATTAGTTGCCAGGTTATCTCTTACTTTGTGTAGCTAATCAAGGGAGCAATAATTTGATGAGGCCCATGCATGCATGTGATTCCATTACAAAGAAATGCCAAGACAAGAGCTGA